>CM040404.1:59710601-59915740 GCA_022702515.1 Ilyophis sp. 1 JC-2022
TGAGTTGGTTATAAACGGAGCATTATCCCGAATAAGGGGATTCGCCAAAACGAGGGCTTTGTCCGCCAAAAGGGATAAAATAAACGCCGCTTGGCATTCCTGCGTACTGAAACGAGAGAGCTGCGCTTTAAATTAAATCAAGCACTGGGCCAGGAAAGCCTGACACTTCCCTGTCTCCCCACTGTAGCGGGAAGGTAATTGAAGCTTAGGCTCCGTAGAGGTGGTAGGTAAGGGAACGGTGAGGTGAGGGTGGTGTAACTCTCCGCCAGCTCACGGATGCTTTGCCCCTGAAATCTCGGCTGCTCATGAATGGGTTTCTGGAATATGCTTGGATACAGCACTCTGTGAACAACCAGCTTCTTTAGCAATGACCTTTTGTGGCTTACCCTCCTTGTGGAGGGTGTCAATGACTGTCTTCTGGACATCTGTCAAGTCAGCAGTCTTCCCCATGATTATGTAGCCTACTGAACCAGACTGAGAGACCATTTAAAGGCTCAGGAAACCTTTGCAGGTGTTAAACCTTTGTTTTGAGTTAATTAGCTGATTAGAGTGTGACACCATGAGTTTCCAATATTTACCTTTTTCACAATATTATAATTTTCTGAGACACTGAATTTGGGTTTTCATTAGCTGTAAGCCATAATCATCAAAATTACAAGAAATAAAGGCTTGAAATATTTCACTCTATGTGTAATGAATCTATATAATATATGAGTTTCACTTTCTGAAATGAGTGACAAAATATATTGAACTTTTTCACGATATTCAAATTTTTTGAGCTGCACCTGTATATATCTAAACAAAGAATGGAGAATAGAAAACACACTAGGCCTAAGTCAAAACAAAACAACCCCAAATAACAGGGTATACTCGAGAACCGAGTGAAAAGAAAATACCTCTCACTTACAATATGAGCAAGCGAAAAAACAAACGAAAGGTAAAACAGGAAAAGAAAATAATTCTCACTCTTAATACGGGAGAGTGTAGGACAGAAAAGCAAAGAAAGTAAAAAGCAATCTGCCTCAACGAGAACAGAGTGCAAACCAAACCGAGGGACAGACAGCAACTAAGAGAAAAAATCAGATAGAGCGCCCCGACGACACCAAAAAGAATAACGACCGCAGAACAGCCGAGGCTGCCAATAACCATGACACAATCTCAAATGCCCTTCTGTCACTCTGATTCTATCACTGGGCCTGTAACATTTATCAGCCACATTTACATTAAATAGTTGTCTTGTCTCATAAAATGAAGTTATTCCCTTATTTAACTCTAATAAATCACTACAAAACATGTAAAACCCCTGTCTTGCATAGGCTATGTGTGGTGACTTCGCTAACATGCCATAATAATGAACTTAAATTTATTTGTAGTTCATGGTAAAGGACAGAATCCATGCCCATGTCTTTCTTTCAGCTACAATGCATGTATTAATGTATTCTGTATGTTTGCGTGGATTCTGTATGCATGTCTCTCTCGACATTTATTTATCGTATGGTATGCATTCTCATCAGTTACTCATACAAAAATAAATTATATCTCAATAAAAAATGTTTTAAACGTAGAAAAAGTTATGCATAGCCGACAAAGCACAGTCTGTAAGTCATTCATTAAAACGTGCAAAAACTAGATTTGCCTTTAAAAAGTATTGATATCAAAATGAGGCCAAGTTACAACAAACAATATTGGCTATTGTAGCTCACACTAATTACACTAGCTCTATTCCAAAGCAATGCTACCCAATCTTTCCTAAATTATTTAATGTAACTTGGCTGTGTTTTTTCATATTTTTCCATCTGAGGAGAATGTGGTCATTGAAACTTGATATGACACAGTGGAAATAATGTGCAATTCAGATGTGTTGCACTTATAAATGTAAAGAAATTAGTCGACTATAGTGTAGTATAGTATAGAAAAGTATACTGTGAAAAGCACAGCATGAATAAAATGCATTATTAGCTCCACTGAATGATTAGGTACATAAATGCAAATATTAATGTTAGACTATGCAGATTATTCAGTTACATTTGTATGGCCAACATCAAAAATAATTAGCAATTACATGTTTTATTCTGTCTAGATTTTTCCATGGTAATGTGATTTTAGAAAGATCACAGTAATAGCCCAATCATCCACAGAAAGCTGGAAAATATATTGCAGCACATGCTACTGTGGACCTCAGGCAAGGCTGGAAATGCAAATCCATGTTTTTCTATATGTTATATTACTCAATATTTTTACAGTTTATCCCTGTAGGGGGCAATTAATGCCAGGTTGAGTAAATATACAGAACAAGGTGGTCCCCTGTGGCCATATAAACGTAATATTGCAACACAAGCAAATGTTGTGTGTACCATGACTTTGTGGATAATACCTCCCAACAGTAGAAAAATCTGTGTGGTCTATAATGGTTTAAAGCTAAGCCACCATGGATACATCTCTACAGTCAGCTTTAATCAGGATGCACATTGGCTGGTGAAGTCAGATTTAGAGCTTCTCAGAAATATACTTTCTGCCTTTAAATCCAATCGGGCAAGGATCAATAGCCACATGCTATTCAGATACAACAGCCACTCCTCTGGAAAAAGCTGTTGTTTTATTTACAGAGACTGATCAGTGTGAGATACAATGGCCCACATTTAAGGGTTTTGCATCCACTGTTCATATCAGTCACCTCAGCATAAGGAGTTATTTTAGGGAGCTTGTTTGCTGCGCAAATCCTAGAAACTGGAAGGATGCTCAGAGAGAATACTGTTCCTTGCTGCTCACTGACACTTCAGGATTCATAGCCATGATGAACAGGATATTGAGGACATATATGAGTATACTCTTATCTAGGAACAGAGCTTTGTCAAGAAATTTGTGCTTGATATTTTCAATGATATGATTCACTGTAACCTTTGAGGATTCATTATCAAACAGTACAAGTTCATCATGCTGTAAAATAAAAAATTGTGCTGCAATCGGAAGCAGTTTTAGAAGGGCTGCTAAACATGAAACGTGGTACTTAGCTACTTGGAAACATTGTTACTTTTTGTGAAAGCTTTATCATAGTGTAATTGTACAACCTGATGAACAGTATCCATTTTTATTTGATTGATGTTGTTTCCTTAAGAAGGCAGCTTAAATGTATTCGTTTCATTTTCATGATTAATCTTTTAAAAATGTATTGGACATCCTGCAAATAATCTGAAAGAAAGACATCTTGTTTTTTTACTTGCTGGTAACCGTAACCTTACCTTTCTTAACCTTAGTTATCTAATCCAGCTCTTTTTCTCTGGCCTCTAAGGGACATTTCAAATGGCTAATTCTGTGTTAATTGGCTGATTTAATCAGATTGTTTCCTTTTGTTACAATTAATTGCTCTGGGACCCATGACAGTTCATTAATTACACAACAAAACAATCTTGACAAGACAGTCAAATGCTAATCTGCAGACACTTAAGGCACATACACTGCTCAAAAAATGAAGGGAACACTTAATCATCACAGTATAACACCAAGTCAATTAAACCAAACTGGTCATGCTGGATGATGTTGCAGGCAGTATAACATTCGCCACGGCGTCTACACTCTTTCACGTCTGTCACATGTGCTCAGTGTGAGCCTGCTCTTATCTGTGAAGAGAACGGGGCGCCAATGGCGAACCTGCTAATTCTGGTGTTCTCTGGCAAATGCCAATCGAGTTGCACGGTGCTGGGCTGTGAGCACAGGTCCCACTACAGGACGTCGGGCCCTCATGCCATCCACATGGAGTCTGTTTCTGACAGTTTGGTCAGAAACATGCACACGAGTAGCCCGCTGGAGGTCATTTTGTAGGGCTCTGGCAGTGCTCCTCCTGTGCCTCCTCGCACAAAGGAGCAGATAGCGGTCCTGCCACTGGGTTGTTGCCCTTCTACAGCCCTGTCCAGCTCTCCTTGTGTAATGGCCCGTCTCCCGGTATCTCCTCCACTCTCTTGAGACTGTGCTGGGAGACACAGCAAACCTTCTTGCGACGGCACGTATGGATGTGCCATCCTGGAGGAGCTGGACTACCTGTGCAACCTGAACGGGCTGCAGGTACCGCCTCATGCTACCAGTAGTGACAAGGGCACTAGCAAAATGCAAAACTAGAGAAAAATCAGTCAGGAAGGATAAGGAGAGAGAAATGGTCTGTGGCCACCACCTGCAAAACATTTACTTTTTGGGGGTTATCTTGCTGTTGCCTCTCCTGTCCATCTGTTGTCACTTTCATTTGCACCCAAGCTGGTGAAATTGATTCAGAATCGTTTATGCTTCCTAACTGGACAGATTGATATCCCAGAAGTTTAATTGACTTGGTATTATACTGTGTTGATTAAGTGTTCCCTTAATTTCTTTGAGCAGTGTATATAAACTTGACTTGTTTGAGGTAAATTTAACCTGTAGCGTTATCTAAATATGCTCCAATTGACTCCATTGTAAAACAGAATAGAGCGGTTCCCAGGGTTCGAAAAAGAAAAATGTGACAAATTATTATATTATCAATCAGAATGGTGGAAATGGTTCATAAAACAGTTAGAAAACGGAATTATCCTGCAACATTAAATGATGGTCATAGCAATTGTACAGACCAGTGCACTGGGGAAACCTCTCATTTTAGTCTGCAGTCTGTTTAATGCAGGTAGCATTAATACAGCGCCGTCATAGCCTACCTCTGAGCTACCAGTTTGCTCATCACCAAACTTTGCTATCTCTGCACTGCACTCATGAACACAGATTGTGCATCTCACCCACACTTGAAATGTCGAAAAATCCAATTAACTTCTCCTGAATGTGCCCACTTCCATCAACGTATCACAATGCAAGTGAAAACTGGGAGTGACAACTGGTGTCAGTCGTTTCGTCAATTTGCCAAACCAATAAACTAAGGTTAACGTTATCTCATTGTTAAACACAGTCGATGACACTAAGAGAGAGACAAGCGGGACGCTGCGGTAGCACAGCGGTAAAAACGCAGACTTTCAGTTGGTGCAGTTGTATTCCGAGGATCGGGGTTCGCACCCCGGTCCTGCCAGACCCAAGCATGGCTGGTGCCGTGCCCTTATTTTGAGGAGGCAGTGCCTCCCTTGCCTCCCAGGAGGAGCCTCCTCTGCTCCAAATATATCCAAATGGCTAAATTGTGCACTGCTCTAAATAAAAAAAATTATGATATATTTAATTACAAATCAACCGTTTTGGATCATAAAACTCACTTTTACATAATTTTCAAGTGGGAATTACTATATTTTCATCAGTATATGGTGTAGATATCTATGGGTCCAAAACCCCTATGCAAAAAATGTGTTTTGTCCATTATAAAGCATATACATTTGCTCCTTCTGATGGCATAAGATAAAAACATTGATATCACTGTGTTACATACACCTAAATATGTTGCCCAATCATTCACTCTTGTACCTCAATAAAACATCACTGTTCCCTGTACTCTACAGTATGTATACTTTTGCATTTTTCTGTAGTTTTTTAAATATTCCTATTCATTTTGACTCCAAGGAAAATCTTTACCTTAATCTACCACATATCAGCACACAGAAAACAAAAAAACAATTTGCCATGCCCTAAGTAACAAGCATATATGCCATAGCCTATATTATGTACGATAACATGAAAATAAAATAGTATCAGCAAAATGCTGCCAAATGTTCTATCTTCAATGAACATCGGTTGCCTACATCAAAGATTAATTTAACGATTGCACTACAGTATATGAAATGCACTCAATATGCGAAAATAACAATAGGCCTATCTAACATATCGGAAAGACAGTGCTCGAGTGGAAACACAAACGTACATATGTAGCCAGCGAGACCAACAGCATTTTAGATGTAAAAATACTTACATATCGGGAAAGGGAATAGTCCCCTCCCTAATGCGTTTTCTATCGAGCTTGCATAATATCAGACCGTTAAAACGAAAACTGCCATTACGCTGGCCTGCAATACATTTTTTAAAGCACAAATTAAGACGTTGCATATACCGCTGCTACGGTTATAATGTACTCTATTGGATAAAAGAGCCGACAATTAAACCAGAATGAACTGTAATGAATGAGACAAGTAACGTTAGCCTAGCTAATCGACCAACATCCACAATGTAACTTTACCAAAGTCCCGTTTTACTACATCTGGAGGGCACCTGCAACACACAGTAGCCCATGTAAACACATTCATGTTTTAAAGCAGATGGTGTAAGCTCCCAAGGGATCACGTAAAACGTAGTTGGGTGCTAACAAAATGATAGCAACAACCGCTTTGGAAATTTTGAATAAAACATCTTGAAGCAACCGAGCTAGGAGGATAATAAAGTTGCACGGATGGTCCGCACGTAAAATGGTCCTGCAGATTTTGTCATCAACTTTACAGCTTTACACGACACAGGAATCCGCTTCTTGTAAACTCCAAAGAAGACCTCCGCCTTAACAAAAGCATAGGACACCAGTCACACCGCAGAGCATGCAACAGCACACAAGCTAGAATAACCATGCAAAACTTTTTAAGCAGGGCAAGCCTAGGTTAGTCTAGGCCTAGGCACAGGGGCGTCGTAGTGGGGGGACAAGTGGCCCTGACCACCCAGGGCCCCAAGGTGGGGAGGGGCCCACAGAAGGCCCGTACTAAAGTTTGCATTGGGAAGGTGGCCCAGAGAGACTGCCTTTGCACGGGGCCCAGAATGTCATGCAACGCCCCTGCTAGGCATGGCTAGCAGCAGGGCACGGCAGAATGACAGCAAATTTATTTTAACACAGACCCAAAAACAAAGGGCAGTGTAGCAGTAAGCAGTACAGGGAAGACTGATTCTTGGCTTAAAAATGGTGCCCTATTAGAGGTGTGTGCATGTGATTGGTTGAGTATGAGACGCGTGGTTGCTAGCCGACTATGGTCAGCTACAGTAAGAATTTCCAGACAGAACTTGCTATGCACACTAAACATTTGCTCCACTAGCTACAGACCGTTGTCACTTGAAGAGAATTCATAAAATATGTCGTTGTGATATCCATGGCTCTCCTTTTGTGACTTCCTAAACAAACGTACTGACCTTTTTGATATACTTTGGATATGAATATTGCATTCGGAAATAAAGTTAAAACACTTAGGCTACTTACTTAAATGGCCGTGAATTGACTGTAATGCTGTATGTCTGATCATTTAGGTTGCTGCCTGTAAGGACTGCAAACTTTAACTCTAAACCTGGACAGCCCATTTCACAAAGTAAATAAAGAAATAACATGAGACTATGTTGCCCACGAACCAAGAGACTATGTCCATGTAAGCCTATAATGTTAAATGACAGAATTACCGGGGTTTTCCAGGACAGACAAAAACAAGGACATTCGATGCGACCCTGGACAGGTGGCAATCCTAGTTGTGTGTGTGTATCGTTAATGCGGTTATTGCAAAAAGGCTTGAGTTGCTTTGTAAACGGCAGCTAACTGTAAATGGTTTGCAAGCTAGCTAACTGCAGCTTCGTCCAGACAGCGCAGCTACCACAGCTACATCGGCCCTGTGGCTGTCCATCTGCGGGAGACGTTGCATCTTTCTCTAAGCTACATAGCGACAGACGGAGCGCATATCCCCCACAGACTGAGCCGTGCTGAGTGTGCTGTCTGTTGTTAACTGTTACAAATTGAGTCTGAGGCTTTCATGGCCTACCTTGTAGTCATGTAGCTATCCGAGTCATGAACAGATATTATGTGCGGTTTGCATGTGAAATGATAAAGAATGCATTTCAAAAATAGAAATGAGCTTCCCACAAAGATTATACAGCTATAAAAGCAATAGTTGTATTTTTTGGCAATTGTTACTTAGCAAGTAAGCTAGCATCTACACAACAAAGATGGCGACGGCGATGTTTTTGAGAAATATTGTAGCGATTAGGCCTACTACTATTGGGTGACATACATCACGTGTCCTTCCAAGCATGTCAAGCAAAAGCAGTACCTATGTGCAGCGTTCATTTTGCCTGTTTATCCTGCATCAGACTACCTTGATCAGATGTTGCTATCCAATGGGGAGAATTATTCTTTGAGGGTATGATCACGAGTTCAGCAGGAACAAAAAGAAGAAGGAGAAGAAACTGCAAAATAACCCAAGTTTGGGGCTTTAATGTGTGGATGTGGAAGTTCAGTACCTGAATTCTGTGTGGTTACCTGAGGTCATGTACAGAAGTAAATGTTTTTAAGGGCTGAGAGTCTGTGGTCATTGTGGTTTCTTCTGTAGGAAACCTTGAAAAGGACCAAACTCTGTGCTGTGTAGGTATGTGGCATGCCCCAACAAGCCGTAACTTGGTGGATGGCATATCTGTAATTCCAATTTAGAGAAGATTTTGCCTACTTAACGACTTTTTCGTCCTGTCTACTCAACAATCCTACCTAATAGTATGGAAGGGTGCTGATTCTGACACAGCCACTGTCTTAAGTATAATAATGTAAATAAGTATACCAGTCACATGACTCAGAGAGGAAAAACAATATAAAATAAATAAATAAACAAATAAAGGAAATCGGTAGTTTTCTTTGACCATCTATCAATGGCAGAAATGCTAACACTTCCTCGCAGACTTCTTGCATCACATAGCGATTTGCAACTACTGTCCACCCTTCTGCTCCCATTACTTTAAATGATGCCTGCTCTCTTCTCTCTGAAGTCTCCTGCTGAGAAATGTTGGGTGACTGGGGCCAGTGATGCAAAACCATTGAGCCTACATTAAGACAATGCTTATACAAGAGTTTTCCATTAGCGGAGGCATCTCAATGACAGTATCAAAAGTGCTTTGTTTCTCCCACCACTAATGCAATTTCCATGGTAATATGACCTGGTTGCATCTGTTTGGAAACTTTGGTGGAGAAAAAAAAAAGTTCTTCAGTTTCAAAAGCCTCTCCCTCGCACCTGTTATGAAACTAAAAAAAAGTATTAAATACTTGTTTATAACTTTGCACAATGTCTGAATTTCATGGAACTAAAACAGTTCCCACAACACCACTACTGTTAACAATGGCAGGGTTTACAGACATGAGAACGTCACTTCCAATGAGAAGCACAACTGGAAATAAATAAATAGATTGCAAGCAGATTTCAGTGCTTTATATAGTGCCTTGCAAAAGTATTCAGACCCTTGACCAATTCTCACATTTTACTGAATTACAGATAATACATTGAAACTTTGTTCTGTATGACCTATTTAAACACACTGGAACTCAAAATTAATTATTTTAAGTTGACATTGGTTCTATTTCATATCGGTCAACACGCCACGGTATGGGTCATTCTCGCCGAGAGGTTGAGTGCATTGCAAATTAGCCACCACTATGGGGCGGACACCACATCCACCATAAATATCGTGCATGTCTGCCACCCATTCTCTTTTTGCCTCCTCGAGATTGAGCGTGAGACTGTTGAATCTTTGCTTTCGCCCTGAATTGCTTTTCGAAATTGCAGCTCCTCTTTGCCCTCTTCCGCTGCCGACCGGAGCAGTTCTGATAATCTATTGTTTGGCACAGGTGCGCACATCAGGTAGGATAAATCCGTAGTATTTGTCCAGTGTAGTCATTTAAGCAGCTCATTGCTGTCTTTTTTTTCGAACTATAATGTTATCTGTTTTACTACTGATATATCCCACTGGGCACTGAGGGCCGGATTTACTAAAGAAAACATTCACTATTGCGGCTCTGTTGCGGTCACAGATACCGACACATGAACGACCGATTTACTATAACTGGTCCTAATTGCGCAATCAAATAAATTAAACACCCTCATTCAGAATTTTTGCGGTAGGAGACACCTATAAATATGCGGTAGGAGACATCCATAACAATGACCCATCCAGATTACAAGGCACTAATAAATGGATACGGAGCAACCAGGCACAAGTCGCAAGATAACCACAAGAAAAATAAAACTTTACGAGGTACGCAATGCTGTATTACAGCATATACAACACCAACGGAGAGGAGAACATTTTGGAATGACATCACATACAAAATTTATTTATGAACAGTAGGGGATGTAAAGAAAAGATGGCCTGATTTTAGAATAACTTTCCTACAAAATAATGCGGGAAAATGACACAGTGGTGGTCCAACTAAGGAAAGAATATTAACACAGATAGAATAACAGATGGAAATATCCCTGCAAAAGGAGCAAGTTGTGGGGGTGGGAGGAATAAACACGGATGAGCTTGTGATGGGAGAAGGCCACAGAGAGTCTGAAAGTAAAACTGTATTCACAATTCATCATACCTACTGACCGCACAGGCACAACAATTGTGTACATCGTTTAAATTCAGATGTGCGTTTTTATACTGTTATCTGATGACTGCAATAGAAGTCTTGCGTCCTTTCAATAAAACAAGTAGGCGATAATTTCATATTATATCTGAAAATAAATGTGAAGTGATTAGTAGAAGCATGTGTGTGCTATACATTAGCGGATTTATTTGTTCTGCTGAGGCTGTGTGTATACAGCCCGACACCTTTCTCCAGCATCCTGTGTGTGAGCTATAGGCTATATCAACGCAGGAAGATTACCGCCTGCTTCAGGAGTTCTAAAAATTGCAACGCAAAGAGGAGAGTCGCAATTACTGCATGCTTTAGTAAACCAGACGGAATACGTAATTGGCCTATAGTTTGCATAATCTCCACCCTGTTTTAACGCGTTCACTCCAGGTATGCATATGCATGAACACATATAACTATGCATCAAAAGGAAAGTCGCAAAGTGACGTAATCCCCGCAAATTACATCCTAATAGCGAGTTTGACCCATTGCGACTGTTTAGTAAATCCAACATAGATATTGCAACCTTGTAGCGACTTTCTTTAGCATCGGAAAAACAGTCGCAATCTTTTAGTAAATCCGGCCGTAGTCTATTAGATCATCAAAGGAGCCGCTAAATCAGATCTAAGCATCTCTTAAAGCTCTTTTTTAGCCTGGCTAAAATGCTTATACAGCATAGACGTGCCATATAAAATATTTTATTTAACCATTTTCATACGTGATTCATTTGTAAGTTCAAAGGAACAATGTGTTGATTAACATGGATCTATTTCACTAAAGTCATTGCTTTGACAAGCAAAATCCGGTCTACACATAGAACACAATTTAGACACTTATACTGTTACACTTATAATGTCATAAAATGTTCACTGTTTATTGCCACTAGAAGCCTGGGCTTAGTGTCAACAAGAACGGAGGAGATTATACCTTGGCAAACGAGGTGTGTGGCCCTTTTTTAGACCGGCTAAAATGAGTCTACAATATAAACATGCCATATAACTGTAATGGATTTATTGTGGCGGATAAGCAAACGCGAAGGTGGGGGGATCAGAACAAGTCACTCATGCAGTGAGGACCAATAAAGGGAGTAAAACAATAAATGCAAAGAAAGAAAAGACAGGAAACTAATTCTTTGTGGCTAAACAGCCAAACGAAAATCAACCCACTAAAATAGGGCAAACTCGAATAACGAGTGAAACACAAACTAAATTTCCCGAGCTCAATACTGGAGCCAAAACGGGAAACTTAGCAAAGAAAAGAACACCCTCGGCACAACAGTTCGGGCGGCCGAAAAGATGTAAAACCAAAACGAAACAAACAACAAAAAACTGTCTCAGAGAGAACAGCAAAGAATAAAATAAATAGCACAGAAAGCTAACGGAGAAATAATACCTATACCTGAAATAAAAGCTAATAGCAAGTCCCTCGTGAACATAAACAGCGTTTAATATCACAAGGTCGCTAGTACCTAGCTGTTTTGCCTTCCTTGGTATATTTAGCAAGGATCTACATATTGCCTCCGCAAATGCAAAGGTCCTTAATGGGAGCGGTATTTCGGTTTTTGTGGGGAGGGTGTCCAGAGGGTAGTAATGTACCAAGCAATCGAAGAAGGAGGGAGGGGGGTTCCGTGTTTCTTTAAAATTCAACGTTATTTTCTTCAGCAATATGTGTGTGGCTCTGACAGGACCTAGGTTTTTTATTTCATACTGGGTTGCAGGTTTTTTTTGATTTTCGGTGGGATGGGATAATCAGGTCCTAAAAGCGGAGGTGCTTCCAGCCCAGTATAAGAGGGTGGTACGTTGGTCCCAGAGACATAAGGAGTGTGAGGAAAGGGAGCTGGTCATGAATTACAGGCGGATTTATTAGGTATTGAGGGACAAACTTAAGCCGCCAGGGGGATTGGGGGTAGGGGTAGGGAGCGAGGTGTGGGTGGCGGTACAGATGAAGGGGTTAGAAAATAGGCTAAAAAACCTGAATTGGTTAGCGGCTTTTGGTCATCTGCCAGTAAGAGATGTCCTGTACCGCCATAAACAGCTGGCGGATAGGCATTGTCGGAGGGCAGGGTGTGGAGGGATTGAAACTGTCAGGCATGTGTTCTGGGGGTGTAATTTTGCAAAACAAAAAGTGTGGGGTTTGGTGAAGGAGAGATATAAGGTTTTGGGGGGGGGGGGGGGGGGGGGGGGGGGTTGGGCTGGAAGGAGTGCCTTTTGGGGAGGGGCTGGGGAAAAAGAGTGGGAGAGATAAGTCTTTGGCGCTGAGGATGTTAAGCCTGGTAATTAAGTTATGGGTGGTGAGGGGGGGTGAAAGGGGTACCAAAACAAGGATGGACGGCGTGAGGGGTTTTTGAAATGGTGAAGATGGAGGTGGAGTGAAGGTATCGGGGGGAGGTGCTGAATTGGGGTTTAAATGCGGCGAGGGAGAGGTGGAAAGCCCTGTTATGATGTAAATGAGGGTTAGGGGTCTTTGCAAGTACAGGGTTTGGTATGGTCTTATTTGAGGCTGTACAGGGGGGAGGTAAAGAATGATGTAAATAGTGAGGAAAAGGTTTATTATATGGGGTGGGTGGGGTTGGTAAGCGGTATAGTATGGGAATGTGATTTTGTGGTGTGCAATGTGAGGGTTATTGTGTTTTGTGAGAATAATTTTTTTTTTTTTTTTAAGTAAAGCCGGTGATTTATCGAGATTCCTGAGACACCCTTCCATTTTCCGACTCCCAGTTTTGCCTTTCAATTCTGTTTGTTTGCCTTTGTTGTTTTTCTGGTTTTGACCTTTTTGATTGTTTTGTGATTTTGCTTCTGCCTGCCGATTCTCGTACCTCTGCCTGTGATTTCCCGGTTTCTGATTTTTGGACTGTTTGACTATTCTCCTGCTTTTTGATTTGGCACTGTCTCTGCATCTGATTACCTGGCTTCTTATCTGGACTGAAATAAACAATCCTTTTTGCTACTACCTGGTCTGCTTTGGGTCCCTGAGAACGATCCCTCACACTCCATTGCCTCTACGAGGCGTGTAAGAAAGCTACATGCGCTAATAGTACAGCTTTCCTGTATGTGGTTGGGCAGCGGTGGCTTCTTTGCGCCCTGATTCAGTTTTTTTGGCCTATCGCAGTCATTGAGTTCCGGGCCTTTTATGTGGGAGGATTTTCATCTTCTCCCTCATGAATCACCTGAGGAAGCCAGCATTCACTGACTGTGCCTTGTCCAGGCCCTGCGGCCTTATGTTTTCCCACACCGGGGCTGTGGTGGAAAACCAACAATCTTTTTATTGGTTATGGAGCACCTACACGAGGCTGGACCTTATCTCAACTGCATTTGGCCCACTGGATCGTAGATGCGCACAGCAGTGCCGGCGTGCCCACTCCCACAGGGATGGAGGCTCACTCCACTCGGGGAGTAGCTGCCTCACGGACTTCATTTCACGGTGCCCTGCTTTCTGACGATTGTGCTGCGGCTGGCAGGGCTTCGTCCCTCACGTCACCAGAATTTATTGCCTGGAAGTGGTGTCATCCAAATTGATTGCCTCCTCTGTCCACAGGGATTTAGATTTGCTTCTTCTAAAAAACAAGCATCGAATAAAGTCAATATATTTTGTACCGATATAATCGCATGACTTTATTTGGTATACTGTTGACCCATAACATGGCGTGGAGTATATGTCAAATTTTGATTGATGGGTATTTTATTATGGGTCATAAAAATATTGAAAAATAAAAATATATATTTTTTAATGATTATTATCATTATGTATTATTATTCGGGGTGGGTTGTGGGGGTTTTGTTTCAAGGGGTAATTTTATTGGTGGTTGTTGTAAACGTTGGTAAATGGTTCTGTGATGGTTGTACATTTTTACGGAGGGCCTTGATGCTTAGGGGAACATATGTTGACTTATTTTTCTTTTTTAAATTTTTAAAAACTTTTTATTAGAACAGCATTGTGAAAAAGTAATGGTATATAAATGTATAGGTTAGTAGTAGTAGCAATAGTTTTAGGTTTTTAAAAAAATCTGTTTGTATTAGAATAAAATAATTTAAAGAATAAAATTATTCAAGCAGGTTGTCAAAATGTGAAAAAATATAGCCAGTTAAAAAAGCAAGTTAGTTGTCTGAAAGAAAGCAAGCAAACCATTTTTAAATGTTTGTCAGAGCCGAAGAAAAACTTGTAGAGAGTCCGTAAAGCGACACAAAGTCATTTTATAGAGGTCCGGTATTGCGTGAAAATGTAATACTGTGTAAAATAGCCAAGCAGAATATATCTAAAAAGCAAGATATTAAAACACAATATATATATATATATATATATATATATATATATATATATATATATATATTGCCATTATACTTGCATACATAATGTAGTGATGTTCTTTTTGATTGTTTTGTGAACTTTAAAATTAAAAAGCCTTTCTTTTACATACTATTTTACGTATTGTTTCATCGTTGTTATATTAAACATTCAAACATGTTAAATTCAAATCACGCCCCAAACATGAAGGCCCCACCCCGTTCAATACTCTAAGGTTTCAAGGCATGGTTATAAGCTTGAGGAGAGCTGTAAAAGACTGATTTCATACAGTTTGTACAGACCTCTTGACAAACATGTCTCAGGACTTACAGGGTTCCGTGTGTTCAGAATCTGTTACAGATCCGTGGCTCGATGTCTGTCCGAATACAGAAACGAAGGCTATGGACAATGATTTATACGAGGGGTCATTCAGCATACAGAAATCCGAAACAGACGGATGTCTAACAACGCCAATGGTTAAGCTTTTGAAAGCCATCATTGCAGGCCTTCTGAACGGAGCTATCGAAAATCAGCTAAGAAGCAAATGCCTCGGCTGTGAAGTTGACCACCCCAGTCAATTGAGACACAGCTGCATCTTTGAAAGGGATTTTCACTATTTCACATATCACTTTGACAAATTCCTTGCCAAAGTGAAGAAACCGTGGTTAAGTCCTCTGCTTGTCAAAGCCCTGAAATTGTTTGGAGCGAAACCAGTCCCTCTGAGGATACAGGGCTCTGTTGACATGCTTATTGCCGAGATTCGTGAGGAACCAAACATTCGCGACGAGTTGCATGAAATCCTACATACAGAGCTCGACCCGGCCAGCGAGAAGGCTATTGCTGACGTCAACACAGACTTTTGGGAACGCTATGACAGCGCTATGCATGAGAATCTGTGGTTCGTCAACTCTGAAGGCGTTCAGAACACAGATAAATGCTAATGTTTAAAAGTGTTTCAAGGCCCTGTTAAATGTTGCCATATATGCATTTTCTGATTTTTATATCATGTTTCATTATTGCTATAGCTATAAAGATGGATGTCGAGAAGCGCCTGAAAGATGTTTATTATTCTCCAGAAAATCCTGGGGCTTATGGCGGTAAAAAGCGTTTGCAAAGGAATCTTCGTGAAACAAAAGGCGTGAGCGTCTCAGATAAGAAAGTTACTGAATGGTTAGCTGGCGAAGACACCTACACTTTACACAAAACCATCAGAGTCAATTTTAAAAGAAACAGGGTTTTTGTGAGTAACATTGATTCACAATGGCAGGTCAATTTAGTATACATGTCAAGTGTATCTGAACATAATGACAATATGAAGTTTATGCTAACATGTATAGATATATTGTCAAAATACGCATAGATATGTGTTCTTTAAAACAAGACAGGTGCCAAAATGCTCCGGGATTTTCAAGGAGTTCTTGCAAAAAGATGAATCCCTAAAAAAATACAGAACGATAAGGGTAAAGAATTTTTCAATAAAATGTTTCAAAGTCTGATGAAACGAAACAAAATAATACACTTTGCTACAGACAATGAAGATGTGAAAGCATCGGTGGTTGAACGTTTCAATAGAATGTTGAAAACGAGAATGTGGCGTTATTTTACAGCCCACAACACTAGACACTATATAGACGTTTTACAGGATTTTGTCCTGGGGTACAATAACAGCTACCACAGCACAATTAAAATGAAACCCATTGAAGTATGTTTTTTAAAAAGTACATGGGAAGTTTGCAAAAGGATACAAGCAAACATACAGATGAATATTTCACGGTTACTGAAAGGGTTCACAGAATACCTCCTGTATATAGATTGAAGGATTATGATGGTGCGAGCATTGACGGTACATTACAAAATTACAAAAAGTTATAGTGGGAAAAGACAAAACTTTTAAGGTTGAAAAAATTGTTGCTGAGAAAAAACACAATTGGCAGAAGCTCGTTTTAGTAAAGTGGGTCGGATGGCCTGAAAAGTTCAACAGTTGGATTCCGGAAAGTCATGTTGTAGGAGTAGAAAAGCTTACAGGACCCTACAAAAACATTCGGACATCATGGAAGAAGCAGGTTTTTATGTCACTTTCCTGAGTAATGCATGTCTAGATATTTACCCTGGAAATAAAATTTCAAGCTACACAACAAAGTTTGAATTTCGAGAACAATGGGAGGTTGCTTTAGCAGAGATTCAGTACCCTTTTACTTGGAGCTTGCTATCATCTCATGAAAATACTTTTATCGTAGGTGATGAAAAGAAAAAGCAACATTGTTGTAATAAACTGGGATTATTACAAGAACCTGAAAATGCTTGTGTATGAGATTAATAAAACTTTAAAAGCAAAAAAAAACGGCAATTGAGGTATGCCATGCCGCAATGAAAAACTTTAATGAAATTTATATTAGTACAAACGAAAATCTAACCCTGGCGGCGAGCGGAAAACTCGCCAGAATTCTGGGTTTGGAGCCATATGTTCCCTTAACGATTGTAAAGCCTGTGGCGCCCCATCCAGCCGATATTCGTGCGGGCTTCTGCCCAATGTATGTCTACACCGACATTATTGACTACCAGAGAGTCTGAGATAGTTTTGTACCATTGCTACGATGTGTACATATAACAGGGTCTAGCAATGACGTAATCACAATCTCTTATGAGAAGCCACACTACATACATGTCAGCAAGAAACACATTGACGATATAACCATTGAGCTAAAAACAGATCAGAACGAGAACATAGGCTTTACTTACGGTAGAGGCATCATAAAACTGCACTTTAGGCCGGTGAAATATCACTATCACGAATAAAAATGGCAAGGGCCCCCCTCTACGTAGACCCAAATAGTTATATAGCTATTATACAGAACAAGCCGGGTGGTCTGCTGGGGCATTAGGGTGCGGGTGTTATGTACGGTAGCGGTCTTGGAGGACTTTTTCAAGGTTTATTCCAAATGGCCTTACCCCGACTAAAGAAAGGTTTCAACATAGCCAGACCGCATTTGACGGTCGCAGCCAAGAACATAGCCAAAGATGTGGTCAACAAAGCTGTGATGAGTCGTTTGAACGCTGGCGACCAGGAAGAACCAGGCCTTATGGTCATAACAAGACGTTCACAGAAGAGGCCTCCAGGGGGGGCGTGTCTCAAGCAGATCTAGAACAAAAAAACACAGGACTCGAGCCACAGTAGCGAAAAACAAGAGGAAGGTGAAAAAGCGGCCATGTCTTATTCCCGAGCAGTAAGAGCTCACTTCGCCACAGTGGTGGCCCGTACGGGGGGAGTGGAGAAAAGGCGAAGGGAAGAAAGACGGGAAAAAAAATAAATAATAGAAAACACTGAGAATGGAGACGGATCCAAGGGGGCAGGAGGTGTCCATGACAACATTGGGCAGAGTGCTGGAGGGGCTGGCTGCCATGCAGGAGCAACAGACAGCAGCTCACATGGAGCAAATACAAGCCCTGCAGGAGCAGTCGAGCCTCCAGGCACAGGCACTGCTCCAATTAACGGCTGGGGAGACCATGGGAAGGCAGAGCGTCTCCTCTCCGAAGCCCAACATACCGAAGATGACGGCAGAGGATGACGCTCAGGCCTTCCTGGAAGCATTCGAGCTGGCGGCGGAAACCTCCCGGTGGCCAATGGAGGAGTGGGCCGTGCGACTCCTACCCCTCCTGTCAGGGGAGGCGCAACGAGTGGCGCATACCCTGCCGACAGCAGCGAGGGCGGAATTCAGGAACATCAAAAAGGCGGTCCTCGACCGGACGGGTTGTACCCCGGAGGAGCACCGACGACGGATCCGGGAGTGTGACCTGACGGAAGAGGACCGGCCTTTCGCCTACGCCTAGCGGCTGGCGGACACAGCGAGGCGCTGGCTCCGGCCGGAATTAAGATCGGCTGCTGGAGTCGTGGAGCAGGTGGTCCTGGAAAGATTTGTCATGGGGTTGCCGGCGGAGACCGCGAGGTGGGTCCAGTGCCATAGACCCACTAACCTGGATACCGCTGTCACCCTGGCGGAGGACCACCTGGCGCAACACCCCTTCACCCAGCAGCAGAAGCCGGAGCCGGCGCCCAGGAAGAAATTTCCCCCTCGTTCTGCCCCCCTTTCTGTTTCCCGTCCCCAGAACCCCTCCTTCCCTGCTGTAAGCCCCCGTAACCTGTCGCCCTTTTTTCCCCCCTCAGGCTCAGTGGCGGTGCATTCCGGCCAATGTGGAGTGCCTCAAACACCTGGACCGGAGTGTTGGCGGTGTTCCAACCCCTGGAGGATTTCCCACTCGCTCAGTCTCGGGACGATACCCTACGGCAGGCCTATTCAATTGGCGGCCCGCGGGCCACATCCGGCCCAGAAGCAACCTCCGAGTGGCCCAGCGAGCTTGAATTAAATAGGCAATTTTAATAGCAATTTTAATGTTTTAAATGTAACATTATTTTATAAAAATTATTTGTTAATAGCAATGTTATCGCAAATAGTTACAGCACTGCGAGCGTGGTCTAAAATCCATCAGCAGGAAGATTTGTTTTCTTGCGATCACGAAGCAAACCCAGCGTGACAAACATTCCGCCAATCAGGGTATCTCTCACAAATCAACGTTTTCTCATGTGACGCAATTTCGACCACGCTTAGTAGCTTTTCAAAACATCTGGCTATTGACAGTCACAAGCAGGCAAGTGCTCTACTGAAAGTATGTCTCTGTCAACCCTGAAATGTGAAATTGACAATGAAAACCGTCAATTAAACGATCAAATGCCAAACCAACGTGTTTAATTTGCAATGAGTGCATTGCGGTAGTTAAAAAATATAACATTCGGAGGCACCACATTGAGAAACACCAAACTTTCCGGACAAACTCGAGGGATCACAGGAGAGGGACGCTAAAGTGCACAGTTTGCATCTTACGATCGGAGCCGTATTACACTGGTTATTTAAAACGAACGTATTTGTTATGTTCCTTCAGTGTGCAGTAGGAGGCGTTGTGTTATTTCTCTGTGTGTGTGTGTGTGTGTGTGTGTGTGTGTGTTGTGTGTGTGTGTTATTGGTTACTGTTATTGCCACTTGTTACGGTTCTGTGGATTGATAGCACTTTTGTATTGTTTCTGCACTTTGTGATGTGCCTGGATCAGATATGTGACCAAAAATATTTTTTTATTTAAAAAGTGAAACAATAAACATTGTTATTTTTTACTACATTAATTTGCGTTTGTTTAAAATGTGTCCTTCCCAAAAGCTAGAAAAGGTCTTAAATAGGCTGCTATAAATGTCTGGCCCATCTACATTTCCTGGTTTTAAAATCTGGCCCAATTGAATTTGTAATTGAATAGCCCTGCCCTACGCTTTGCCTTCGACCAGGTGATATATGTTAATGGTCAACTGGTGCGGCCTGACGCTGCGCGCTCTCACCCATATTTCTCAATTGTTAAAGATTAGTTGTACCGAGTGAGTCGTGACACTCAGACAGGTGAGGAGACGACCCAGTTGTTGGTACCGAAAAGCCGCCGGGAAATGATTTTCCAGGCGGCTCATTACAACCCCATGGCTGGTCATTTAGGGTATGATAAAACACTAGACCGGATACATTTATTGGCCGGGCATCTGGGCGGACGTACGGAGGTGGTGTGCGTTCTGTCCAGATTGTCAGCTAGTAAATTCCCCGGCCATCCCAAAAGCGCCATTGCGGCCCCTACCATTAATTGAGGTCCCGTTTGATAGAGTGGGCATGGACCTCATCGGGCCATTTGACAGGAGCACTCAGGGATACCGATTTGTATTAGTTCTGGTGGATTATGCAACCCGGTATCCCGAAGCAGTGCCATTGCGCAATATCTCAGCTAAGAGTGTTGCGCAGGCATTGTTTCAAATAATCTCCCGAGTTGGAATCCCGAAAGAGATTCTGACTGATCAAGGCACTTCATTCATGTCACGCACACTATGCAAACTGTATGAACTATTGGGTGTTCAGTCAATTAAAACTAGCGTGTACCATCCACAAACGGATGGGCTCGTTGAGCGTTTTAATAGGACTTTGAAATCCATGATTCAGAAGTTTGTACACGATGACAGCTGAAATTGGGATAAGTGGTTTGTTCCTCTATTGTTTGCAGTTCGAGAGGTTCCCCAGGCCTCCACAGGATTTTCTCCTTTCGAATTGCTGTTCGGTAGAAAACCACGGGGTATTTTGGACCTGGTTAAAGAAAGCTGGGAGCAGTTGTACTCCGAGGATCGGGGTTCGCGCCCCGGTCCTGCCATAGCCGAGCGTGGCCGGTGCCCTGTGGAAGCGACAATTGGCGGTCGCTTCCGGGTGGGGGGAGGGGCTCGGAGAGAACCGCTGCGCACAGTAGGACCCAGGGCGTGTCACGGTCAGGAGCTGCGCCCTGTAGAGGACGTAGCGCCCTCCCTAAATACCGATTGACGGGGTTGTGCAGCGGTGGTTCTCTAGCGGTTGCTACACGGGGGGGAATTGAATTAGAATAGGGGTTCAATTGGCTACTAAATTGGGAGAAAAAGGGAAAAAAATCAGAAACAAATTTTAAAATAAAAAAAAAAGCTGGGAGGAGGGTCCAAGCCCCAGTAAAAACGAAATTCAATACGTTATGGACCTGCGAGCAAACTCCATACACTGGGGAGATTATCACGAGAGAATTTGCTCGAGGCTCAGGAACGTCAGCAGAAACACTACAATAGAGGAACGAAACTACGGCAATTTTCACCGGGAGATAAAGTCCTGGTATTACTCCCGACTTCCAGCACAAAATTACTCGCCAAGTGGCAAGGACCCTTCGTGGTCACACGACGAGTGGGGGAAGTCGATTATGAGGTGGAGCGGTCTGATAGAGAGGGCGAAACAGATTTATCACCTCAATCTATTAAAAGCATGTAAAGAGGTGATACCGGTCTCCTTGGTATCGGTAGATCAGGAGAGAGATGAGCTGGGACCGGAGGTTCCAAATTCTAACGATCAAACCTCTCCCCTTTCTGATAGCCATCTCTTACCGAATCAGAGAACGGATCTTGCCAGGTTGCAAATGCAGTTCGCTGATGTGTTTTCCCCTCTACCAGGCCGCATCAATCTGATAAATCACCATATTGAGACAACCCCGGGGGTGACGGTGCGTTCGCGCCCCTACAGACTGCCTGAACATAAAAAAAGTGGTTCAGGCAGAAATAAAGGCAATGTTGGAATTGGGCATAATAGAGGAGTCTAACAGTGCGTGGAATAGCCCCATCGTGCTAGTGAGTAAGCCTGATGGAGCTGTTCGCTTCTGTGTAGACTATCGCAAAGTAAACGAAGTGTCACGATCCTATGCCTCGGGTTGATGACCTATTGGATCGGCTGAGCACAGCTCGGTTTTTTTCGACACTGGATTTGACCAAGGGCTACTGGCAGATTCCCTTGTCTCCAGAGTCCAAGGAAAAAACGGCTTACTCTGCTCCGGACGGGTTGTACCAATTCCGGACACTTTTGTTTGGGTTATTCGGAGCCCCTGCCACATTTCAACGTCTCATGGACAGGGTACTGCGTCCGCATGCGGCTTTCACTGCAGCCATCTGGATGATATTATAATACACAGTGACAGCTGGGCTCAGCATGTGCGGCATGTGGGGGCGGTGCTGGAGTCCCTGAGACAGGCGGGACTCACGGCTAACCCAAAGAAGTGTGCGATTGGCAGAGCGGAGGTACGGTATTTGGGGTACCACTTGGGAAGTGGACAGGTGCGACCTCTTGTGGACAAAACCGCAGCGATCGCGACCTGTCCACGACCCAAGACTAAAAAAGAGGTGAGGAGGTTTTTGGGACTGGCTGGGTACTACAGAAGGTTCATCCCGGCTTTCTCGGAGCTGACCAGTCCCCTGACCGACTTGACTCGGAAAGGTGCCTCAGATCCGGTTCAGTGGACGGAGCTGTGTCGGCAGGCGTTTGAGAGGGTAAAGGAAGCTTTGTGTGGGAAACCGCTCTTGTTCACCCCTAATTTCTCTCTCCCCTTTAATTTGCAGACTGATGCATCGAACAGATGGAGGGGGTCGACCGACCAGTGCTGTACATTAGCCGAAAGTTATCACATCGGGGAGCGAAGTACAGCACGGTCGAGAAGGAGTGCCTGGCCATTAGATGGGCGGTCGGGTCCCTCCGTTATTATCTACTGGGTCGCTCATTCACCCTCTGCTCTGACCATGCGCCCCGCCAATGGCTTCACCGCATGAAGGATACCAACGCCCGAATCGTCGTTGGTATCTGGCTTTACAGCCTTTTAATTTCAAGGTGGTTCATAGGCCGGGAGCGCAGATGGTGGTGGCTGATTTTCTCTCCCGTCTGATGGAGGAGGAGATGGGCGGGGGGGGAGTTGAGCATTGGCCGGATGGCTTCCCGGCCTAAGTCGGGCGGTGGGCATATGTGGTAGGGGGGCGTGGTTTTAGGCGCAGCTGGCAAGAGAGAGAGTGAACGCGGGTGGTTTAGGGAGCCGGCACAGCTGTCGGCAATCGGGGACGATTGATTATAGGTTTGGTGTTATCAATTAACCAATTGCCTTGATTGTTCAACAGTGAGCCTGAGAGCCTTGATAAGGAGCCCGCGGGGAGTGGAGCGAGAGAGAGGACTGGACACAGGGATGTGTCATGTGTTTATATATACAAAACCAAAAGAGAAATAAAAGTAACGTTCTCTGGAAAAACGGACTGCCGTGTCTTATTCCCGAGCAGTAAGAGCTCACTTCGCCACAAGCGTATGCACAAACAAGCCTTGATAAGAACATCTACGTTGAAGTATCCCCCGTCAGCCATTTTGGACACAGGACCCCTAGAGTTCTATATAGCCGGTAATGGCGAAGATTACCTTGACTTAAATAATAGTCTTTTATACCTGCGATGTCAGTTAACCCGTGCAGATGAAACCAATATCACTGCGGCTGACAAGGTTGGGATTATTAATTACCCCATAGCGACCATTTTTTCACAGGTGGATGTTTCACTGGGGAACAGGCTGGTGAGCCAGTCTAGCAACACGTACCCCTACAGAGCAATTATGGAATGTCTACTTAATTATTCTGAAGCCACAATGTCTAATCAATTTACGGGCGGCTTATTCTATAAGGACACCAGTGGACATATGGGTGAAACATCCTGCGGGGCCCAACAAAGGTTTGAAAGATAGAGCTCTATATACCGCGGCGAGCAACACTTTTGAATTACTCGCAGCAGGAGAGACTACTTATAAATGGAGTCGATATTAAAATTAAGACGGTGCGTTGTAAGGATGATTTCTGCCTAATGAGCGAGGATGCCCAACAACAGTACCGGCTTAAAATTGTCTCTGCAACACTGTTTGCAAAAATCTCCACACGTTACGCTCGGACATGCACAGGCTTTACTAATATCGAATGTTACATATGCGATTGACCGTGTTAGTCTTAAAACTTTCAGTTTAACAGCTGGTCTTAGAGTTTGCAATCAAGAAAATTAGTTTTTGGGTCAATTACCGAAACCTATCTTTATAGGTTTGGTAATGATGCCTTTACAGGTGCTTACAATAAGAACCCTTTCAATTTCAAATAACGCTGAACATATATCAATCAATATGGAAGGGACCCAGATTCTGACAAAGGCATACAGTCCCGGCCAAAAGTTTTGTCGCATGAGTGGACAAAAGTGACAATTGCTAATTACCAAACTCTTAATTAGCTAATACAGTTAGGAAACAACACAAATTAATCATAAGTGTCTAAAGTTTATTTAGATACTAGCAAAACAAAAATTTCATAGTTTCTACCTGGACAAAAGTCTTGTCGCAAATCAAATTATAATCAATGAATTAAAAATCAGTCTAGTATTTCATCATGGACTATAAGTTAAGAAATGTATATCTTGTATGGGTTCTTTTGGCCTGCAGAACAGTTGCCATCCAGTTTGGCAGAGAGTCGTAGAGCTTGTTGATGAAGTCTTCGGGGATGGCATGGAAGGTCACCTTGCAGGCATCCTAAAGCTCCTCCAAGCTTCCTCCTTCATTCTTCCCCAGATATGCTCAATAATATTCATATCTGGAGACTGTGCTGGCCATCCCTGAAGGACCTTGATCTTCTTCCCCCTGAGAAACTTCATAGTGGAACCTGAGATATGGCAAGGAGCTCCATCCTGTTGAAAAATCTGACCCCTCTTGTAGTTGGGAATGTACTGGGAGGCAAGAATCTGTTGATATTTGGCACTGTCAATGTTACCATCCACCTTACAGATCTCCCTGGCACCTCCGTATTGGATGTAACCCCAAACCATAATCTTTCCACCTCCAAAGTCTTCTGGGTGAACTGTGGGTCCAGATGGGCCCCAGAAGGTCGTCGACAATATCGGCGGCGCTTGGGATGGAGCTCAACTGACGATTCATCTGAAAAATCAATTTTTTGCCACTTTTCTGCTGTCCAACCTTCCGTCAGGCTGTGGGCCTTGGCGTAAGCAACACGGTTTCTTAGCTGTCTCTTGTTTAGCGCTGGTTTCTGGGCAGCAATACGACCGTGGAGACCATTGCGAGCAAGAATCCGACGTACAGATCTTGACGAAACAGGCGTTGCTGGCGTCCACTCCTCCTGGAGCTGTGAGGCGGTTAACATGGGGCTGGCTTTTGACCGTCGGACCAGCAAGCTGTCGTCTCGAGCAGTTGTCTTGTGCGGTCTGCCCGACCTGGGTCTGTCATGGACGTCGCCAGTCTCTTGGTAGCGCTTGCGAATCCTCTCCACCTGCCGTTTAGACACATTGAAGATGTCTGAAACTTCAGCAGGAGACTCTTGATGATCAGCACTTTGGTTTCTGGTTTGATCTTGGGCATGTTGACAGAAGCAATGTTGAGCATGAACTTGGCTTAAAGTGTCAAATTTCTGCTTTTATAGCTCAAAGTTACCTACAGCTGACTAATCAAGCCCCTTGTTTGTTTCTTCCTTATTCACTGTGGCCTAGAAATTGGAGTTGGCCATTGCGACAAGACTTTTGTCCGGCCAAAATTGACCTGTTGATCATTATCAAGCTGTAACATTTAGTAACAATTTTGAAATGTAATTTTGCTAGCTTCTAATAAACTTTAGACACTTATGATTAATTTGTGTTGTTTCTTAACTTTAATAGCTAATTAAGAGTTGGGTAATTAGCAATTGTCACTTTTGTCCACTCATGCGACAAAACTTTTGACCGGGACTGTACACACCAGATTATGTTACCAGTTCTGCGGTTCGTGAATTTTATGGTTTAACGCTTGCAACTGGACGGAATCTGAAAGATTCACCATTGTGTATAAATCGTCAAGAATACATAAACGGTTACACCCTTTATGCTTTCAATCTGACTCCTGATGAAGGGTGCAGCCAACATCTATCCCTGATCAAGACGGGTAATATGCGTCTGGAGTTGAGATTCAGAAACCCACTACTCAGAACTGTTAATTTAATTGTTTACGCGTGCTTCGACAATATCATTGAAGTGAACCAGAGGAGTTTTGTATGATTATTATTAATCATGAACACCAGAGAACTGCTATTTTGAGTAACAATCCTTACACAGTAAATTACTTTTATGGGACTGTAGCCTGCAATGAGCTACCGGATAATAAACTAAATAATTTACCTGCCTTGTACATTGTGAATACACACCCTCGAAATAAGCCTGGAGAACACTGGTTAGCATTGTATGTGTGTGCGGATAAAACTGGCAAATTTTTTTACTCCTACGGCAATCCTCCTGACTACATTTATTTCCCAGATAGCATCAACACTTTTCTGCAAAAGAACTGTAAAAGGGTTTTTTACAACACGGTACAAGTGCAAGACCGGCTCAGCGCAAAGTGTGGACAGCCTTGCATATTTTAACTACACAACAGAGCCAAAGGGGTTCCGTTTAGCCAAATTATACCCCTATACTCTGATAATTTGAAAAAAACCAATGCGATGGTTTCAAGCTATGTTGACAAAATATATTTTTACAACACGGTACAAGTGCAAGACCGGCTCAGCGCAAAGTGTGGACAGCCTTGCATATTTTAACTACACAACAGAGCCAAAGGGGTTCCGTTTAGCCAAATTATACCCCTATACTCTGATAATTTGAAAAAAACCAATGCGATGGTTTCAAGCTATGTTGACAAAATATATTTTTACAACACGGTACAAGTGCAAGACCCGCTCAGCGCAAAGTGTGGACAGCCTTGCATATTTTAACTACACAACAGGGCCAAAGGGGTTCCGTTTAGCCAAATTATACCCCTATACTCTGATAATTTGAAAAAAACCAATGCGATGGTTTCAAGCTATGTTGACAAAATATATTTTAATAAATGTCTTAAAAACATGTTAAACTGTGTACAGACGGCTTGCCATGGTGAGTCATTTAAGTTATTTAAGAGTTATTTAAGGTCTGTCATGGTTGTTGAAAAAATACAACATGTATGTTTTGTTTGGCTTGTACTTTATATATTTTATTGTAAAATAAAAACATGTTAAACTTTACATTTGACATTTTCATCATTTAAAACACCCACAAGCACACACTCAGCTTCAGAAATCTAACCACGCTGAATGGTCTAAAACGGGGGATGAGAAAACAGCCTTAGGACGTGGTTCTGGCATCATCGGGGTAAATGCGGCTGTATTTGGTGTTTTTTTGTGTCGATTTATGTTGTCATGCGCATTTTGATTAGGTATGACAGAAAGAGGCATATTAAGCATAGCCATAGCCTCTATAAATTCACCCCAACCCCTGGGCCTTCTATCCTCAGAAATCTTGCGAGGGGCTGTTATGTTCTTTATTAGGTCCAACATATGCGAGCCACTTACAGCCGTGCCTTTAAACACAAACTCCTCTTTATCGCTCCACGTTACGTTACGTTAGGTGACATTTTTCCGGCTTCTAGGGGGTACGCTTTGTATGACATCTTCAACTTGGGCTGTGTCAGGCCTGACAGTATCGCTAACCTCTACAGGCATTGATAGGTTTATATGTTGCATTTCGGATTCACCTCGTTTGATCAGCGCGATAAAGCGTTGTAGAGCAATCGTGTACAGCTTTGCCTTCTCACGAGGACCCACATCAGTCCTTGATAAGATGTTATGTATGGTTTGATCCAAATAATTTTCAACAGTTTGTCGAATGGGTTCCGGTGTAAAAGTAAGATTCTTTAATTTGTCCATCTGACTTTGAGGCACGAGAAACATCTTTTGCGCATGTTTTTAGCCGCCACCGCGACCCGCTATCAAACTGGTGAGAAACGGTATTGCGACACTCAGTAGAGGCCGAAGGAAGCGGCCCCTTTGATGAATCACTTAAATTTTTTTGTTAACCAGCAGTTTAATGCCGATCTTTTGTTTTCTTATTTTTTTCAGTTGTGTATCCGTTAGGGGAATATTTCTGCATAAAACATTGAGAGCTAGTTCACAAATTGTGTTATTGAGTTCACCAGAAGCAGATGGTTTAACATGGCCCGTCTTTGCCGGGCATTACCTTCAAATAGAGATTTTAGGAGACTCCAGTTCCATTTAATACGAGCCAACATATTACTTTTTCTTTAGCACATAAACTACCGGCCACTCTGGAGCGTACAGAAACCAGTTCTGATGTGGTATTCCTCAGGCGTCTGTTTTTTTAAGTCCACTAATAGGTATCCATAAGGTTGGTAGCATCATCAAAACATTCGGGGAAAAACTTTGAATGCCTGGGGTACATTTGTCGGGCCAAAACATTAACTTGCATTTTATCTCTTGGATTTTTGAACAGAACAATAAAGTTTTTCATTAAGATTTATTGTACGGCTGTTTCGCCCCTGGAAGAAAAGATTCTGCACAAGATATATATGATGCTTAGGTTTCTATGGTGTGTATACTTGGTAAAAGCTCTCTCAATTTCAGAGCTCTGACTGGCTGCCTGCATAAGGTCATCAACAATGACCATATTGGTTTTGTGCAAAGGTAGCAAAACGAATAAAACCATACAATGTTCTGCAGCACTTTTGACAATACATGTTGTGCATTTACGAGCAGTGTTTTCACAAAAACACTTTTACCACTGTTTGAGGGGCCTGAGATTATGCATAAAAAAGGATGTTGAAGATGATTGTCAAACCCTTCACCCACAAGCACTTGTCTAGAATCCATATGGCAATGTTTTAAAATCAGAGAGCAGTACCCTTTTGTTGTAAACCACTCTGAATATTTTAGAAACTGTGCAGGTGTTGAGAGAGAAGCATCTCTTATTCCTAACAATTTGTTGTGTGTTGGTTGTAATTTCACGAGCTGGGGCCTCTGGATTCTGTACATAGTTTTGTACCAATTCTGTGAGGGATGAAAGATTGACAACTTGTGTGTTAGTATGATGTCGGGTTATACCTTTCACTTCCATGCAAGTTTTACCTAGCAGTGTTTTATAACCGTACGTCTTGGGTCCTCCTGAAACAAATTGAGCACTGGGGTCTAGCTCGCTAGTCAATTTGCCCAAAAAATCACAGAGAGAAGGCAGTCGGCTCACAAAGATTACAGAATCTGTGTTGTGGTAAAGAACCCTGTCAGGCATATTATCCATGACATCATAAAGTTCGGGCTGGGCATAAGCAGTGGTGAAGGCCGCGATGAACACATTGCTGTATCTGGGAGGTCTTGGGAAACCCTTTGTAAGTCTCCATTGTACCAGAGCTACTGACTGAAATGAAAAGTGAGATGTCATACTCGTCTGAAAACATGAATTGCAGAAACTGTTCGGGATCACGGATCAAGGTTATGTTTGTCGGATTGCTTCTCTGACCAAATTTGCCACAAAAACTATTTAAAAACTGTTTTGAAATTTGTCTCTTGGCTTTATTTACGGAAATATTGTTTGGGTCTAAACGTATGCCCTCCTTCTCCCAGTAACTCTGCACATAGGCAGCCTTGTCAGAATCATCAGACACCCAAGAGGGATAGCCTGATGATTCTTGTTTGCCCTTTAAATGTGTTTTAATGTACTCACTGAAAAGAGACTCGGACCTATCTTGAAAATGCCAGATTTAAAAAGTTTTGATGATGTAACCTTTTTCAATAGCTGTAATCAATTCAACGGTACACCATACACCTGTGAGAGAACACATATGGGCGGCAGTGTAGTATAATGGTTAAGGAGCTGGATTTGTAACTGAAAGGTAGCAGGTTCGATTCCCAGGTAGGACACTGCTGTTGTACCCTTGTTCACCTTCTCCACATTTTATTACATTACAGATATATTGTACAATAGATTGAGTACATTTTTTGTCTCAAAATTCTACACAAAATAGCCCATAATGACAAAGTGAAAACATGTTTTTAGAAATATTTGCAAATGTATTAAAAATCGAAAACTGAAATCTTTCATTTACATAAATATTCATACCCTTTGCTTTAACATATTTTTTAAGTATCATATTTAATATTTGGTCGCATATCCTTTGCATGCTGTTACTTCCTGAAGTCTGTGACCCCATCAACATCAAAAGACTCTCGATATCTTATTTCCAGGTACTGTTACAAGCGATACTATAAGCTCTCTGCATTTGAATGGATCTCTATGGGAATTGGGGGGTGAGACTAGATTCAGCTGTAAATTACACTGGTACAGTATGGAATACATGGCTGGCTAAATGGCTGTAAGTCATCAAGGGTCTGAGCTATCGAACGAGCCCCAAACCATCACTCTGTTGCCAGATAACCTCCCCCCGGTTCAAAGCATGTTGAATGAAAAACATTTCCCGATGGCTCACATATTCTAACCATTGAATGGAGGCTGTGGAAAATTATTTCTGCTGTTGCGCGTAATTATCAGGCGATGTGACTGCGATGGTGTTTTTGGACAAAAAGCTTGTGCAGTATTGTTTCGTACACACTGAGGCTATTGTAACGCACTGGAATGGGTCTAAACCTGTGCTCCCAAGCACCTCGGTCCTAAACTGCAAACAAGCTTCCTGCAAAATAACAATATCATTCTGACAGTACTGTGACATTTCTTTACGAAAGTTACGAAACACACCCCCAGACACATTATTATACCAAGAGCTCTATTTTGCTTTCTGGAGGCTTATTTTGTAGCCTATATATTTTAAAGCCAGTCGTTTCATTCTTTCAAAGGTCCCTGAATATCCCGCCAGTGTGGTACCTGTTCGCGTCCCTCCGACGTAAAAAAACCAGAACCCACGTGCTCATGCAAACCCCACCTCTCTCAACACCTGTTTAAAAACGTCACACTTTTCATGACCCTGGTTTTGTCAAACGGTTCAAGCTGTTCAAGCTCTCATTGGACCGTGTAAACGTCCGTGAAATTCAGAGTAACAGGAAGCGGTTATGTTGGGCGTATCCCAGTTTTGCATACACTCCTGCCAGGAAACACATGGTCAGAATGAGCTTTCGCAGTCACGCTGTGAACATCTCTCTCGACAGTCTGTTAACTGGTATTGTTGTGATTAATTGAGGGACATTATTATTATTTTTTCTATATTTTTATGCATAATTATATTTTTCATAACCTCATTAATATTCATAAAATATCCATAAATCAAATTTTGACATATCCCGAATGCTATTTCTCTCTCTGACATGGCCGGCGAAATGGCACAACTTTTCAGCACCCTGAGGCAGCAACAATGAATCAGCTGTTTCTATTCATCATCACTCACTGGTTTGTAAATTCCCTCACAAACAAAGTGTACTTACCCATTTTTAAAAGATAAACATGTGGTTATGATGAAACCTGAGGTTGAAACATATGTATTTAATTAAGTAAATTTATTTTAGCTAACTCCTGTCGATGCTAGTCATTGAGCGAGAAGGCTAACGTTAGCTAGCAGAGACATGTCACACGCAACGGTTATAACATACAGAACGTTACATTAACGTCATTGTGAATACAATGTTCTATATAGCATTTACATTCATTTGAGAGTACTGTGGTAGTTTGGTAACTACGGTAACTTCATAAAGTGTTATTTTAATGGGTCAAGGTTTTTTTTTGGATGGTGTCAGTTGTATTTTCAAATGTGAAAATATAGCTATTTTGGAAATAATAGGAGGGAAAAAAATGAGAGGAGAGAGGAGGAAAGGAGTGGAGAGGAGCTAGGAATAGAGAAGCCAGAAGGAGAGGAGTGAAGAAGAGGAGGAAAGGAGACAAGAAAAATTAGTGGAAGGGAAAGGATGAGAGCAAATGAGTGGAGAGGAGGCAGGAGGATAGAAAGAGAGAAGAGAAAAGGAGTGGAGAGAAGCCAGGAAGAGAGGAGAGGAGAGGAGTGAAGAGATGCCAGAAGGACAAAGAAGAAAATGAGTGGAGAGGAGGCAGGAGGAGAAAAAGAGATAGGGGAAAAGGAGAAAAGCCAGGGGGAGAGGGAAGGTGTGAAGAATAGAGAAGGAAAGAGCTACATGAAACTGGAAGTTGAGGGATAGTTGCTGCATGTTAGTTGCATGCACTGTACTACGGTCTTTGGAGTTGCTATTCTCACGTTACTTAGGATGGAATCACCGATTATCAAAGCTTTTTCAGCAGGTTTCACAGAACACAGAAGGTACGTTGCTGAGGGGTGAGAACCTATTTGAAACCCGAATTGGTGGTTGGTGGAGCGCTGGGGGCTTACAACTATGTTCGCGAACTGTAATCCATCTAACGTTACCTTGCTGTGGAGGCATTACCGGAGTTCTAACATTAGTTGGGGACGGGCTAACTGGTGCACCCGAAACCGAGAAAGATTCTATGAACTTTCTGTTTTCTCAAAATTCATGCAGGGTACAGATGCGAGATTACAAATCAGCTATCTTCTCAGTCAACCTAGCATTTAATTTACACTTACCACAAGTAAAGTTCCAACTAATGGCGGAGAAGGAATAGGTAAACATGTCACATACCTAACAAGCGATAGCCCAAGAGGGCGAGGAAGGAGAAACCAAGTGAAGAATAGGAGAGACTGAGGGGGCAAATTAAGCCATAGCCCTTATATTAGAAGATATACACATTTTTTCTGAAGCAAAATCAACACTGCTGGCTCCGTAGCGGCCCGCTCAGCAGCAAATTCGTCTTACCAAACGTTAGTTTGTAGCCTAATAAATTTTGTTTTGTTTTTAAGAAAATTTTAATTAGTATCTATCACAGACTTGCCAGCACAATACGATCCACCACCAAACGTTTCTACAGCACAGCTCAACTCACTCACCAAACCGGAAACAGTTGATTGACTGGGCAATCAACTGTCTTAATTGATAAATTAATCTCTGCATGACAACAAAAACCAGCACACACTGTGGCTGTCCAGCATCAGGACTGAGTCCTGTCCTGTGTAACAATGCAATGTTGCTGCTTCAGTGGCACAGGTTGAGAATGTCTTATAACTAATACACACTGAGTGAGTGTGCATTGCAGAAGGTCATCCATCCCTTATGAAAAAAATATATACTGCAGTATATTGTAAATATATCAAAATTATCATCACAATATATTTATAATATACTGTAGTATATCACATTTCCATAAGGGATCCTAGACAGTGAGAACATGCACATCTTCCTTTCTTCAAAGTGAATAGATCTAGGTTGTATGCAGAGATATTGGATTACTTGGCTAACCTTACATTCCCTATCATAGAATGACAGTTGCAATATAATAAAATGCAATGGACTATGCTATTTCACATGGAAGAAATGTTGTAAATATGAAAAGGGGCATGGTATAAGGCCAATGTATGGGTCCTGGGGACAGAAACTATATGTGCTCCAATGTTTCTATAATGTTTAAGATAAGAGAGAAAAAGTAAAACATACCAAGTTGAATTACCAGTGTGTACCAATGTGGGGGAAAACCAGAAGCCCCATACAATTCCCTTTTTAATAAACAGAGGCACCTGCAATAGTACAATACTGAAACCATGCCAAGAAATGACTGGATCCAACTACTGAATGTGTCAAGAGCCTTGGTTCTTAAAATAATCAACGGGTCACAATATTATTTCAAAACATATAATTAGTTAGTGCTAATTATAGGTAGCCACAAAGATTTGGGTAAATGTGACACAATACATACATTTAAAAGCCTGTTCTCCTCTTGCTGAATGGCTGAAGCTAAGCAGGCGTGAGATTTGGTAGTACTTGGGTGGGAGACCTGGGAAAACTAGCGTTAGCTTTAGTTTGTGTTAGTGGGCCAGTAGGGGAGCGATCTTCCCTTTGGTCAAATAAACCCCAATGCCCCAGTACAGTGGTGGGGACACTATGCTGTAGGAAAAGACTGAGGTCCTGACTCAATGTGGTTATTAAAGATCCCACAACAATTATTTCAAAGAGTAGGGGTTTCCCTGGTGTCCTGGCTAAGCGCTTAGAGTGTGAGAAAAGCACTATATAAATGCAAGTCATTAGTATTATGAGTATGGCTGTAAGAGGAGATATCAGTGATAGTTCCCAGTGATATCAGTCACAGTTCTCTGAGGCAAAGACAACAGTGAGCAGAAACATGTTACTCTACGATTGCGATGTCAATACATTCATACAAATGCAGACCAGGCGAGCGACCGCAGATCAGCCTGTGGTAGAGAGTAGCCAGTTTCGACAAAACTGGTGGTGGCCCGACACCATATTAAGTGACTTCACATAGGTCTTTTCACCTTTTTGTTCACTAACTGTAGCTGGCCAACTGTGGATTCTAATGCAACATTCCACCAAGAGACCATAAATGTGGCTGAGGCAGGGTAATAGGTAGAGAACTATACAGACAGTGGCATATATGCAGGTGGCAGAGACTTGCTGCTTCAAGGTAAGAGTAAAGCTAAACTGCTACCAAGACAAGCAGCTGAGTGACATGGAAACCGAGATTCCAATGAATTGCTAACTAGTAGACTTGTCACCTCTCACTGGAACATGGTGAATATATCCTGAGCTGGGTGTTTTCTGCTGTGTTGACGGGGAAACAGAAGAAGTTATCCAGCAGCTTTGAAAGTGGTGTCAGAGAAATGAGCCGCAGGAGGAAGAAATAGAGCCTGTGGCAGGAAGATAGCCTCAGGAAGTTTTTGCTAGTTGCAAAAAAGTCAAAACCTTCCATCTTCCATCTCTATTATTTCAAAATGTGTGTTATGAAAAAATGTATGCTGAAATGGTGCAAATGTAAAAAACTTTTGCAATGCATTTCACACAGAATATTTCATCCAATATATGTGAAAAGCAAAGGAGAAAGTTAGGTATGAACAGTTTTCTAAAATGTATGGCACGCAGTCATACTGTACATGTGTGGTACTATAGCATATATCAATAAAGTTCTCATCCTTTTTGTCTGAGGCACGACTATTTGCCTACACACCAATACACCAGTTTGTTAATTAATACACAATGAATCCCTTCATCTTTTTTCTACTGCTCTTCATTATTTCACTATAAATAAATGCCACTTTACACAAGGTAAAATGAATATCAAAACTACTGTTCTGAGGCAATCTTTCAAATTGCTTTGACCAAAAACTCTTGTAAACAGGCATATATTTTCATATTTTAGATTTTTTTTTAAATTATGTGTTCTAGGTGAAGCACAGCTAGTTACCCACAAGTATGCAAAGCTCCAGTATCTGAATGCTCAAAAGGCTGGTCATTTTCACTTGGATGGCGTGTGATTTGCTCTTTATCATACATAACTAAATTTAGATAATTTGTTTTCATTTAAACATTCATTTCCAAAGCAAGTGATTGGCACAAATTCTGTTGAGCAGTGACATGATCAAATTATTATTAGTTTAACACACGGTTCTTGGTATTTAAAAAGAAAGTACAATAGGTCCAGCAGTGCATTTCAAAATACTTTTCTACATTTTTTATTAACATTTAGACATTACTGAAAAACAAGAGCACATAAACTTGACAAAGGTGCAGGTGTTTCAATCATCAAAATAAAGTCCATGTTTACTGACAAGTTAGACAATTTGTACTGCTTTCTTGTTTTTACATTTTTCAATGGTTCCAACATAGGTTCTCGCTTCAATTTATAATAGGTTAAAGAAGGTTTACTTGCCATTCATTTCACTGTATGAATAAAGAATCTTTCCAACAAGATGAGGAGGATAATAACAAAATACTTGTAACTGCATCTTGAAACATAATCACATTACTGTAACTGTAGGGGAAAAAACAAATATGCGGGAAATAAATGCAGCCCAGGGACATGTTTGTTTAAATCAAGTGCATCTGAAATGATGGCATTCATAAAAATTATTTTGTGGTTGATCGGTTTAAAGTTATAACCCAACAGAGAAGACCCCAATTCACATATACTGCAAGTGCATAGCATATTGTGAGATACCACTTAACTGAACTCTACAATCACATCCAACCTGAGAAAAGGATTGTTGTAGATGATCAATTATCACGTTCAGCAAGGTATGGCCATCGCATGATACTTCAGTTGGTTAATGCAATTTTTTATGTAACTTGGGTTTACGGCCCTGGGTGAGTTGGAATCACGGTCAGGAGCTTGAGGAGTCGAGCCCTGCAGAGGACGTGGTGCCCTCCTTCCTACTACCAGCTGACAGGGTTGTATAGCGGTTATTCTCTAGGGAGGGAATTGAATTAGAATAGGGGTTCAATTGGCTACCAAATTTGGAGAAAATGGGAAAAAATCTGAAACTAAATTTAAAAAACATAAACTCTTTTTAAAAAACCATAGTTTGCACTTGACCATGACAATTTTGAAGGTTGCAGAGACATAATTTGGCCACAGGTACAGTATAGCTTAAGAACCCCTTTGCTGCCTACTACTATCACATTGTAATGAACCATACAGATACTGCTATCAACCGCAATCATGGCCCGTGTGTATGTGTGTGTGAGCGTGCGTGTGTGTCCTATTATTTGATAATTCATCCGTGCATAACGAGATGACAACTTAAGGACCAGAAGTAAAATGAGATTTAGCTGAGATTTGCGAGGATACAAGACCAAGGAACTTTCAGGGACTCGTTTGTCACTGCCTTGTCACTGGAAAAAAGCGAATGCAAAGTCAAGAGCTATCAACAAATAAAGAGATAAATTCAGAATTTTGCGCAAAAATGTTTGTACACGCACTTTGCGATCAGATTTGAACGTACGCATGAATGATAAATGAGGCCTCAGTGCCCAGAGGGCTTTCTCACTCTGATCCAGTTAATATACTGGGGTTCTTTAAAGCAGTGGTTCGCAAACTGGGGTCCGCAGCTAAATGGGAAAATAAAATAAATGAAATAGCCTAATTATAATAAAACCTATAATGGGCCCAACCATTAGCCATTTACTCTAAATTATATTTAATGATATTTGTGAAATAATTGTTTAGTAACCTTGGCTGACATTATTCAGTAATATTGCGATCATTCTGTTTCACTCATTCGTCAATTGGCTTAATTAGGCTATTCCAAAACGCGTTTCTAATAGATCGTAGTTTGCGTGCTTAGGGCACTGTACAGTAACATTACCGGTCTCAGTTTTTAACCATCTTTGGCGTTGCCCCACTCGTTTGGCTTCTATGTCATATATCAGGATCTACCTTTTTAAAGTACTTTGTTTACTAAGAAAAGACATAGCCTAGAGAAGACGAAGAGGAATAGTAACAAATCAAGATAGCAAACATTTAATAGCCAGCCAATCAGATTCCGATTCTTTCTCGCATTTATTAGGGGGCCAAGCAGCGAAGCTGCTGGAACCCTATTGGATTTCTACGTATTATTACGCCTTCTTCTGCCATTTTTTACAGTTCTGGCATAACCGCCTGGTCGGTTTTTACGAAACTTTGCAGATTGATAGAGGGGTACCCCAAACGGGGAAAACCTAGATTTTATTCAGATTGGCCTCATGGTGGCGCTATAACAGTTAATTGAATTTGCAATCTTTAAACAATCATAACTCTTGAACCGTTACTTGGATTGACACAAAATTAACATCCACAGATCCGGCTCCTCTGTCTGAAGAACTTTTCCATTTGTACCAATGAAGTCCGCCATATTGGATTTCCCACCATTTTTAATTTTTTGAAAAACCTTTAAAATCTATCTCCTCCTAGACGCATTGACCGATTTTCACAAACTCTGGAATTCAGCATCTACTCTTGAATATCTAAAAAAAGTTATATAAACAAAGTTGCTATGATTAAAATTGTGCCCACAACAAGCCAATGAATTTGCATGTGGGCGTGGCTTTTTACCAATAAATCCAAAACAGTTAGATGGAATACGACGAAACATGGTAGATCCATTCAGAACTGCGTCCTGAGTACAGCCCCACAGTTTTAGCCCGATTAACCCACAGGGTGGCGCTATAGAGCGCAATGATTTTTCAAAATGGAAACTAAAAAAAACTAAAACCCTCAATCCGAACATGACCCTCGATGTTTTGACCACCGCCATCTTGAATTGGTGGCCATTTTGGATTTTGTAGGTTCATATGTTATTTTTCCCACTTTCACATGGTTGATTCAAATCTAACTGGGCACACTGATAGAAAGTACGTCCTAAACACCACTGACCAAATTTGGGGATGATTGGCCATATGGTGGCACTATAGTAGACTTTTGAATTCCAAATAATTTATTATTGATAGGTCCTCCTCTGTTTGACCTACCTACCGGAGCTTAATGTCTCACAATCCTACTTTTCTCACAGAATAAATATGCCTTAAGGACCCATTAGACTATCGATGTGAATTTTTGAATAAATTAAAAATCACCTAAAATCTATCTCCTCCCAGATGCATTGACCGATTTGCACGATATTTGGAATTCAGCATGTGGTCTTGAATATCAAAAAAAGTTATATAAATGAAGTTGCTACAGTTGTGCCTGCAACAAGCCAATTAATTTGCATGTGGGCGTGGCTTTTTACCAAAAAGCTCATTAATCTAAAACAGTTTGATAGAATACAACAAAACTTTGAATTCCAAAGAAGTAAATATTAATAGGTCCTCCTCTGATTGACATAGCCTACCGACCTGAAATTAATGTCACACAATCCCCCTTCTCTCACAGAATAAATATGCCTTAAGGATCCATTAGAGCGTCAATGTGGATGTACCACCATTTTGAAAGAATGAAAAATCACTTAAAATCTATCTCATCATAGATGCGTTGACCCATTTGCACTAAATGTGTTATCTAGCATCTACAAACAAAAACAAGGTAGAGTCCACACATGCGGATTTTAAAAAAAGACCTGAAAGTCAGTATTTAGAAAAATATATTTCATAGTCTTACAAAATTGCAGCAGCAAAAGTGCAAAAAGATCAAGTGACAAGTGCAAAAAAAGTGAGAGCAAACAGTTCAGTCCATAGGACTTTCCTCAGTGCAAAAAGACAATGCAGTCAGCAACACAGCAAACAAACCAAACAAAATCACCCTCAGAATCTGATGGCTATGAAATACTAGATGCTGAAGTGTACCTCTGGACCTAGAGGTAGGCAACTTATCATTGGAGAGCCATGGATAGACTTTTCCATCCCTATAATCAATACTGTCTCTTCTGAATTTCTGAATTATTTGCTTCTGTACTTCTAATTGGTATTTCTCAGTGGTGGATATCAATGAATCTAAAAAGTCGTTTTTTTTTAAACTTCATTGCTTCGTATTTTTTCAACATATGCAATTTCTAGCTGTATTTTTGTAAGCTCTTTCTGTGTAAATTAAATTATAAGAATGATCAAGTCCAGCGAGGCCTTGTTCAAAATCTCACACCACTTGGTGAAAAAATCTGCATTATTATGACCCGATAGTGGGAATCTTTTGTCTGCGCAGTCCTCTGGGTATATGTTTGGACCGCACATACTTACTGAGTGTGGCCCCATGTAGATGGAATCTTTTCTTCTGCTGGAAAGTATTAAGGTTTCTGAAGAGATCATCACTGGATTCACTTGGTATGAGGGGAGCTTGGCACCAATTGTCTGTTCAGTAAAACTGTCAGTCTGTGCACGCACTTCTGTCAAGCTCCTAATATCAGCAAAAGTGGACATGTTGTACCACAAGAAAAAGTGGTGTCGCTGGCTCAAAAAAACATATTGGAGTCGCGCCTTTAATTAAAATGTCCAAAAAAGCTACTTAACCCAGGTGCGTAGGTCTGTAAAAATTCAAACAAAAACAAGGTAGAGTCCGCACACTAGGACTTGAAAAAAAGACTTGAAAGTCAGTATTTAGAAAAATTTATTTTATATAGTCTTAGAAAATTGCAGCAGCAAAAGTGCAAAAAGATAAAGTGACAAGTGCAAATATGTAAAAGAAAAAGTAATATAAAGAGTACTTAATTACAACCCCAATTCCAAAAAAGTTGGGACAGTATGTAAAATGCACATAAAAGCAGAATGCAGTGATTTGTAAATGATCTTTTACATATATTTAATTGAAAACAGTACAAAAAATATATATTTAATGTTTAACCTTTGTGAATATATGCTTATTCTGAATTTGATGCCTACAACACGTTTCAAGAAAGTTGGGACAGGGGCAAAAAAAAAAGACTGGGAAGCTCAAAGAAACACCTGTTTGTCATTCCACAGGTAAACAGGTGATGCTATCATGACTGGGTATAAAACGATATCAAAAGACTCTTGATATTTTATTTTCAGATGCTCTCAGAAACAATACAATAACCTCTCTGCATTTGAATGGATCTCTATGGGAATTGGCGGGTGGCACTAGATTTAGCTGTAAATTACACTGGAACAGTATGGAACACATGGTTGGCTAAATGGTTCTAGGTCCTCAAGGGTCTGAGGTATCAAATGAGGCTTAAACTATCACTTTGTTGCCAGATATTCAGTAGATATGGATGGATCACTTTAAGGGTTGGTTGTCCTGACTCCTTTTCCTATTGAACTCTATGGAAACAGTATTGTAACGTAACCAGGAGTACGTCCATTCATAACTCAATCCTGAGACAGCCCCACAGTTTTGGCCCGAATAACCAACAGTGTGGTGCTATAGAGATCAAAAATGTGTTTACTTTTAAAAATAAACACTGCTTTAATATATAGATTTGAAACTTTCTACAGTGACTATACCCCTCAGTTCGTCTATAGCCATGTATGTTTCAATCACCGCCATCTTGAATTGGGGACCATTTTAGATTTTGTTGGTTCATATGCTACTTTTCTCACTTTCATCTGGTTTATTCAAATTAAACTGGGCACACTTGAAGGATGGTCGTGTCCAAGCATAACTGACCGAATTTGCTGCGGATTGGCCATATCCTGATGCAACAGCAGTCTTTAGAATTAGATATTAATACATTTTGCTGCGTTTGTCTCTGGGACCTGAACGCAGTGTCAAAAGATCCCTCTTTGCACAGAAAATAAACATGGCTTAAGGATTCATTAGCCTGCCATTATGAATTTGCCACCATTTTGAATAAATTACAAAACAGTTAAAATCTATCTGCTCCAAGATGCTTTGACCAATTTGCACTGAATTTGCCATTTAGCATCGACTCACAAGTAAATTGTTTTTAAAGAGTTTACTAAAAGTCACTTTTTTGATGACATTTGAAACTAGCTAGGTTGACTATGCAATTCATTATGAACATGCATATGTATGCTTTTTGCATTTGTGTAGGTATTTGTCACTTTGTGCGCTTGGCCCCCTTAATTGCTGCTTGCAGCTATATTTGAACTTGTTTTTATTTTTATTTTTATTGTTGGCTAGTTTTCAAGTTCAGTCCCACATGGCTGCAGGTTTGGGGCAGAACATGTTAACATGCATTGTGGTAGTTTCTGTATAGTCTTTTAAGCTGACCATAACTTTTATAACATTTTTCATCAGACTACCTTTGTGCATGTTAGCTAGCTGTCTATCCAAAAAAGTCAGCGAACCAAAATTGTATTTATTTTACATGTTCCATTCCCCATGTTCCAATAACAAAACATTGTGGATCTACTCTTAAAATTTTTATCTCGAAGAGCACCAAATTGATACTGTAATGAGGCAGCCGGGCTTGCTGTCTCCCTGCAATGGAAAGACTAATTAGAGACTAATTGGATTATTGCCTGCACCTGGGGGAGAGAGACGCTGAGAACATAAAAAGGCGGACCGTTTGGTGCAGCGGGGAAGCTGGAGGAGCATGTGTTAATGTTCAAGCGGCTTGGCACTCTCTTGGGAAGGGAGGGGGTCGTTCGCAGCTGATTACGGTTGCTGGCGATGAAGATATTTAGGCTGGGGGAGATCTGGTTCCGGTGCTAGGAGGGTAGGTTTGTTGCCTCCTTTAGATAGTGAGGGCCGGGGTTTAGGAGTGTACCGGCCGCCGCTCTCCAATCGTCGTTTGCAGCCACGACACATCACTAAATGCTGTTGCCTTGGGTTCGCTGGTCCTGGAATCCGATAATTCTTTCTTGCGCCGCCCGATGAAGCCGTGATTCACCGGGGAGTCGGACAGCGCCCGAAGCTCAGACCGGGAGAGGGTCTCGCCAAGCGGGCGAGTTGAGCATACTGCACACATATTATGTTTATTGATCGTATGGTCCTGTCTATGTCTTATGGTAGCTATTCATATTGGTTTTAGCGGTTTTAGATTGCGTGGGGAGCCTGTGGAAAAGGCTGCAGGGGGAGTACGCTATTGCTCCTGAGGTGGAAGGGCGTGTTTCTTCCTATTTAGCTTACGGGCTTGAAGCTTGCTGTGAAGTTTGTAGTGCAGTGGTGTGCTGTGTGGCAGTGATTAAGCTAGTTATATCTAGCTCTTTGTAGTGGTGTCCATAAACTTTTAGGTAGATCCTGCTGTTCCCCGCCCCTCCCCTCCTGGTCGTACATCCTCATCTTGCTCCCTGTGCCTTATGAATTTAATCTTTAAATAAAGTGGATTTTGTATTTTGTATGCTCCTAAATCCAATAAGGTTTATTACACTGGTGGCAGCGGAGGGATCAAAAAAAATTATAATAAAATGTCGGAGGCTGAGAATAATCCCCCACAAATCGGGTCTGTTAGGCAGCATGTGGTATGAAATCCTGTGGACGCAGTAGTAATTCCACCAATCTTGTCTAACTCTCTTTCCGTCCAGTATTTATACCAGAGACGTTAACTGGAGTCGCACGCCAGTGGTCTGATTGGTCTGAACAATTTGATTTGACTGCAGATGTAAATAATTGGGTTGACTCTTATTTATGTCCTTATTGCTGTCTGGTCGTGCTCGGGACATTTATAGTGACATTTATATCTCTGCTGAAGCAAAAAGCAATTATTTCCTGTTAAAAGCTGCCATGACCAGGTGTTTAGAGCCTTGTGAAAGTGGTGACTGGAGTAGAGCTGTTTTTGCAGGCAGGAGAAGGTTACACAATGAAACTGCTCACGAATTTGGGAATGTTTTTCATCGGTTGGCTGTCAGAGCTTATCCGACAGCTGATGAGTGTACCCATGATATGCTGGCTAGAGACCATTTTGTAACCCACTTTGCCATTGGGGATTTTCAGATTAATTTGCGTAGTGCCAAACCTGATACCCTGGAGTCTGCCATTAATTTGGCTGCTGAAATGGAACTCCTGAGAAATCTAGAACAGTCCCAGGGCCCTGCTCCTGATGTTAAAGTTTGAAAAGTTTTAGAACACAAAACAAAAAGTGATGAGAGTTGATGCTTTGTTGGGGGTGGTAGAGGGATTGCGTCAGGAAGTTAAAACGCTGCAGGGTGCAATCCATAAAATACAAATCGCCAGACAAAGTCTATGACTGCCAGTTTGGGCAATCCTAGTAGAGACTCTGAGGTAATGCCTCCTCCCACCAACACAAGATCGGGGCTTTGGGCCTGTGAACGTGGGGGTGGCTGTTGGGAATGTGGGTGTGATTGACATATACGCCGCAACTGCCTACAGGGAAACTAGACGGGGCCAAACAGAGGGCCCAATGCCCGCCCCCTCACCTTCTCAAAGTGTGGCCTCTACGAGTGATACTGGTGGCTCTGCCTACTTGGCTGCCAAAGTAGGTGGGAATTTATGATGTTGGTAGATAGTGGGGCCAATCTGTCCATAATTCCTAAACAAATTTGGACAACTATTACCAAGGGTGGGAGTTAATGGAGTACCGTAGAGAGGTGTCAGCTGCAAATGGAGGGGATATGGGGATTATGGGGCAATGGCAGGCAGTGTGTCAATTTGATTCTTTAGCTTTAGTAGCAGACTTTTTAGTTGCCGATTTACCCTCACAAGAGATTCTTTTAGGATTTGATTTCCTCTCCAAATATGGCGCTGTATTTGATTTTAATGAGAGAACTTGCCACATAATGGGGAAGACATTTCACTTGTTGGTTCCTCAGGAGGTGGAACAACCCCAAGTTGTGGTTATCTAGTCTGACACTGTGGTTCCACCACGTAGTGAGGCAATTATTCTCGAGTCAGTTGCAAATTGTTTTGGGGAGGGTTTAGAGGGTATGTTGGAGCCATCTTCCTCGTTGCCTAATCACTGTGATGTCTTGGTAGCCCGTGTTTGTCAGGTAAAAACGGGGACCCTTCCAGTCCGTGTGATTAACGTCACAGGCGATGAACTGGTATTGAAAACGGGTATGAAAGTAGGCACAAAAAAAGAGCTACTGAGCATGGTGACTTTTACTAAGTATTTTAAGCACTATTTCATGGGTAAGGAATTCCTTTTCCGTACCGATCATAATTCCCTGCGATGGCTACACAATTTTCAGGGTTTGGAGGGGCAATTAGTACGGTGGGTAGAGCAGCTGGTTTCAGTATCAAATAGTGCCTAGGCCTGGGAAATTACATGCTAATGCAGATGCTCTGTCTAGACTTCCAGGGTTTATGGAGGGGGGCCAGACGGTTACAAAGCCGGACAATTATAGTGCCATTCAGCCAGTTCCCAATTCTGTTAGAGGAGCCGTTCAAGGGGCGGGTTACATAGTAGATTTCAACCAGAGTGCTGAGGTAGATGAAATAGCCAGAGCTCAGGCAGAGGATATAGAGATACAGCAGCTGATTCGTCTCAAGAGGGGAAGGGGTGGGCAGTGTACAAAATTTCCAGATGATCCTGCTTTACAGGGGGTATGCCCCAGTATGGTCACAGTTACAGGTTCAGGGCCCTTGGTTGGTGAGGCTACCCCCCGCTAATTCAGATGCTGCCTCACAGGGACAGGTGGTCCTTCCCCGCGCATTGGTACCCAGAGTGTTGGCTCAGTTGCACAATTCGACAACCGGGGGGCATTTGGGAGTGCAGAAATTACAGGCAAAAGCTAAAGATTGTTTCTACTGGCCTGGGTGTTTAGGGATGTGAAGCAGTGGTGTAGGGAATGTGTGGATTGTGCCTCACGTAAAACGCAAGGCCCATCCCCTTGCGCCCCACTGCAATCTGTTGTCAAGGACTCATGAACGGGTGGCTTTGGATATTTTGGGACCCCTACCTGAGACAACTGTTAAAAATAAGTATATTCTGGTAGTGGGGGCAGGGACGTTGGAAGTGGGGTGCGGCGGGTGCGGCGGGTGCGGCAGCACCCCCTAGTGGCATCTTCAGTTACTTCACGAAACTGTCTTTTTATGTACTGTAACGTTATAAGTTATTTATAAAGTTATTTATCTTTCTCCTGCTCAAAGCACTTCATCATTAACACTACACAATCATACATGTAAAACTGACAAGATTGCAGCAGAGTAACTCCATACAGCCATAGATTTTCGAGTGACAGGTGAAACAACGAATTTAAACCATATCTGTTATTATTGCTTTCAGAGGCTCCTCCGCGCTCTTTCAAGGGGGCTCAGCTCCCGCCCTTCCCCCGTTATCTAGCCTACGTAAGTTGATCTTTGCTAGTCAGAATTTGCAAGCAGTTCAACAATGTCGCAGAAAAGGAAAATATCTGATTTCTTTTCAAAACGTCCCGGTCCCACTGAATCAGAAAAAAGTCAGAGAGAGACAGAGACGACAGGTTCAGGTATCGAAGAGTCAACTTTTCGTCCACGATCTGTGCCAGTACCAGTAGACCAACAGCAGCAGCTAGCCCAGGGGTGGGCAATTCCAGGCCTCGCGGGCCGGTGTGTATGCATGTTTTTACTGCCACCAGTTACCACGGCTCAATCAGCTAATTAGTCATACACACAATCACCGATTCACTCGTAAATTACAGAACGATAAAACGCTACAATACACGCATACCGGCACAAGAACATTCATCAGCTGCTGTTCATATCGCGGATATGTAGATTAAAATATCAGATCATGTAAACGATTGGGCTAATTCAATAATTGTTAACTGGCGGCAGCAAAAACCTGCATACACACCGGCCCGCGAGGCCTGGAGTTGCCCACCCCTGAGCTAGCCCCTACGATTTCTTCCTCTCCTCCACCACCATCCAGGACATCGTCTCCATCATCCAAAAGCTGCAGCCACAAACCCGAAGCATGCTATCGAAGGTGGAAAGGCTCATAAAGATGTGCCTTTCGCTCCCCATCTCTGTCGCGGCATCCTGGGGTGGAAGGGCGTGTTTCTTCCGATTTAGCTCACGGGCTTGAAGCTTGCCGTGAAGTTTGTTGTGCAGTGGTGTGCTGTGCTTTAGCGTGCTGTGTGGTAGTGGTTAAGCTAGTTATATCTAGCTCTTTGCAGTGGTGTCCATAAACTTTTATGGAGATCCTGCTGTTCCCCGGCCCATTGGCCATACCTGCCCTTCTGGTAGTACATCCTCATCTTGCTCCCTGTGCCCTATGAATTGAATCCTTAAATAAAGTGGATTTAGCATTTTATTTCCTGTTTTCTGTGTGGTATTATTTCAAGCCTTTGACACCAAACCATACAGGTTTCCCTCAAGGGGGGGGGGGCAACATTTAGCTGCTCCTAAATCCAAAAAGATTTATTACAATACATTTAGCTGTTGAAATTAACAAAAATTTCTTCTGGGGGTGGGGGTTGGGGGGAGGGCATGCCCCCAGACCCCGCTAGACAGTTCAGGGTCCACCCACCACAGTTTCAGAAAATCCTGTGTGAAACACTGTATACCAATAATTTCTACGAATGCTAAAAACATGAACATCACGCAGACAAACCTGTTGAATCCGTTGAAAGAAAAGCATCAGAGCTGGCTAAACAAGCGAGTGGTTTCAAACAACATGCAACTGTCACAGAAAAGGCATTAAATGCATTTTTCGCATTGTATCACATTGTCCGTACAAAATACCACACAATTGGGCAAGACTTGCGATTACACGTGACTGAAGACGTTCGGGAAATGCTAGGCGAGGATGCCACCCGGAAAATTGATGTCGCTCCTTAGTCAAAAAATATGCTACGGTCACTAGAATAATATCGGACATGGCCGAGAACAGGTAAAGGCCAGTCCCTTATTGTGCTACAATTATATTAAAGTAATTAAGACGTAGCTAATGTGCAACACCACTTTTGACCTGTGTGAGGCAGGTTTTTCTACACTGAAGGTGACATGCGATAGTCACTAAGCCAGCTGCAACCCAGAATCAACAAAATATGCAGGAATGTCCAAGCACATCCATCTCATGAGTGAGGCTAGGTCTAAGTTTTTTTTGTTGTGAGACCTGCAGTTTTTGCCACAGGTTTAAGTTAAAATGTCTCGTTTTATTTCTTTAACATTGTTGATTTCATATTGTTACATGCACTTCACACATACTGCATAGAAGTCTATTTATGGGGAGATAAAATGCGTACATTTTTAAATTTGGATATGGGGGGGTGTCCTCAGCCAGCACCTAGTCTGTTAAGGGGTCCTTGGCATAAATAAGTTTGGGACTTTAAAGAATAGGTTGAATATACTGTGAGCTTCCCGTCTTCAATAAATAAATTTATTTTGAAGGCTGCTAAATTTGCCCCAATGTAATCCTACTGGAGCCATGTCTGAGGATGCAGCAAAGGGGTATCAAACAATCATCCAAGAGTATCCAAAAATAGGGCCTGGGTTAAAAAATATCCAACCTATCCTTTAACATTCATTTCTTTTTAGGCTTTATCTTCATTTAAACTCTACTTCTTTCATAAAAAAGGGAAGGCAAGTAGCATTACGGTTCAGTAGACCCAGTTTTATTAGGATCTATGCTGCCTCAAGCATTATTCCCATGCAACAAGAAGAGTGTACAAACATTTACTACAGAGCCAAATCATCTCCATTAAAATTCTACCCTATAAATTCCATATCCAGTGACTGATGCCTGCCACAAAATATTATTCCTGTTTCTTCAATTAGTGATCTGTAACAAATAATGAACCTGCCATAAAACATCACGTTAAATGTGTATGTTCTTTTAAGCCTTATTCGATTTCAACTTTGTTCACATTGTTCTACTATTGTAGATACATGATATGCCCATTTGTCGGCCAGTGACTTCTCAGCTATGATTCACTCTGGCAGTTCAAAGTATCAAAATCTCTACAGCAAAGATGTTGCAATATATTTGTGTTTAACCACATCATGATAGTATGATGATAACCATGAGAGACCGTGCAAAGGCTTGTCACTGGCTGGCTAGCCAGTTTGAATTGTTTTAGTTTTTGCAGGTTGTATGTAATAGCTTATTTCAGTTATATCACAGTAAATAAGAATCCAAATGAAAAACAGAGCTAATCTATCTATAAAGGAAGAAATCCTGTCTGTCCGTCTGTCCTTCTGTATTTCGCTTATCTGAAGCAGCTACTGTGACATCATCAGCTGCAGAGGCTGCTAGAGTGCATTGGAACATTATCAGCTGCAGAGGGTTTGTTGCTAAGACATTCACCTGCTAGAGGACAGAGAGTACAATGTGACATCACAATGGTCAACATTCCACCATTAATTTCAATGGGACAGAAATTGACTTTTAAACTTAAATCTAACTATAAAGGAAGAAATCGTGTCTGTGTGTCTGTATTTCACTTTGCGCGACAACCGGGCACTGTATGAAGTTGAAATTCGCTAGGTGTATTGCTCAGGACCCAAGGAAGTGCAGTGTCGACTGTGAAGTTGATTGAATGAGCGATTCTCGAGAAAGCTGCAAGCATCAATTCCAAACGGGCCGATTGCTTGTATAAAATAGTAAGTGTTTTAGCATACAGCCAAATTATTCATTTATACATTCATACACCATACAGACTTGTAAAACTCACACATGCTAGCTTGCATTATACTACCATATTTACAATTACTCAACCATTATTAAAGTCTTCTTCAGGAATCAATGAGTGTCAAGACATGTTGTTGTAAGCCACACTGAGTGTACTGTAAGTAGCTATAGCCATTACTGTTTGTTCAGTTTTTTTTCTTTTGTGGTCTATTACCTTTACCCATGTTTACAATGGAGCACTTGTTCAGTTTGTCATCATACCTACTGCCGTCCTATAATAAACTGAGGAAATACTTTTTGCTGCTAATTCTTTGTTGATTACCTTCATTAGAAACAGCAAATACGCCGACACACCAGAATCTTCTGGAATTCTGACTGTTGCAAACATCATCAATGTGATGGGAAAAAAGAAAAGGAAAAACAAACAAAAAAACAAGCACAAATCTAACATAACTGAGCAGAAAATTATGCATTTTATTATTTTAAACATTATGCAAGCCTACAGGGCAATTGAGGTCATTTGATTATAGAATAAGAACTCATACTACATTTTAAATGAAAGAATATCATAACTATTAATAAACAAAATATTTAAATATATGCTTCCTATGTCAGAGAGGAAAGCGATGAGATCATAAATTGTATAATTAAATAGACCACATCCTGATCATGTTGTGAAGGGGTAAATTAATCTGCTTCAAGGTTCACTCAAAACCTTGCCCAAGATTGAGGCATTTTTTGTCAGCAAAATGGCTGAAATATGGCATTGTGCATTTGTGTAGGCCTGTCCTCTATGAAAGTGTGATTAAACATATGTAGGTTATTTGTGGGAGAGTGTACTAGGTGTAATTAGTGTCATAGTGCAGGGAAGAAATAACATTTTGTTTTCAGAGGGATTATAATGGTTATATATGTATTGTAATGCTTAAGGCACAGTCTTCAGTTTCAGATTTGGCAAATTTCAGATTTCAGATAAGTACCCTCAAGGTACCAAACCATAATTTCTGTACGGAATAAATTAAAATTATGTAAGATATAAGTGATATGAGTCATGCTGGTTAACAAAAATAATACAAAAAGGTAATGTCTGCTGGCTTTGGAGTTGACCCCCTTTAAACCTGGATCACTTCAAGAATAGCACATGTAATTCTATTACCTTATCAGCTATTTAGATTTAGAGCATGACTTCTTGATTCCACTGAAGAAAAACATTTGACATTTGAGTATTGACTTAATAAAGTAATATTAAGCATAACTAAATCAGGCAAAAAAAAAACTACATTATTACTATTCAGAAGAAAGGAGATTTGAAAATGAATCACAATAAAGTTTTATATATATATATATATATATATATACTGTAGTTCCCTATAACATAAGCAATATAACAATCTGGTAAATGTGTTGGCATATAATCAGGCAGTTGCATTATTATTTGCATTCATGTCAAATAACCTAAATGCCGAATAACAGTATGGTATATTACTTAGAATTCCAGAATAAATAATATACGTATGTGCTAGGGGTGTAACCAAACCCAACTACCCTATTCAGAAATGCACAGATAATGCATTGTATATACTGTATGTATTTCTTCTTGACAAAGTTGACCAATGATATCGGGGAAATTGTGTTTTCATTTGTTGGGAAGATATGAAAGTTCCATATTACTAGAGAAAAGCTTCATACAAACATAAGCATTAATCAGAAATGAGTCACACTTTCCAATTAATAAAAACAAAAATTGGAGTACACTCCTTACTATATAACTGCATGCTGTGTCCATCTACACTGAGCTATTTATATAAGTTTATATACAAAAAAAAACACTTTAATAATCTCTTAACATATTGAGAGATGCGTACATTTAACTGTGCTAGAAGCAGTTTAAGTTGGTCAGGGTTGTCAGAATCCACATTTGTGTATTTAGATTTCTGCTCATCTTTTAAAGGGATAGTTCACCCATTTCTAAAAATTTTATATTGTTTTACTTACCCCCGAAATACACTGTAAAAAAAATTAAGGGAACACTTAATCATCACAGTATAACACCAAGTCAATTAAACCAAACCGGCAATGCTGGATGATGTTGCAGGCAGCATAACATTTGCCACGGTGTCTCCAGACTCCTTCACGTCTGTCACATGTGCTCAGTGTGAATCTGCTCTCATCTGGGAAGTGAACGGGGCGCCAATGGCGAACCTGCCAATTCTGGTGTTCTCTGGCAAATGCCAATCGAGCTGCACGGTGCTGGGCTGTGAGCACAGGTCCCACTACAGGACGTCGGGCCCTCATGCCATCCTCATGGAGTCTGTTTCTGACCGTTTGGTCAGAACATGCACACGAGTAGCCCACTGGAGGTCATTTTGTAGGGCTCTGGCAGTGCTCCTCCTGTTCCTCCTTGCACAAAGGAGCAGATACCGGTCCTGCCGCTGGGTTGTTGCCCTTCTACGGCCCTGTCCAGCTCACCTCGTGTAATGGCCCATCTCCCGGTATCTCCTCCACGCTCTTGAGACTGTGCTGGGAGACACAGCAAACCTTCTTGCGACGGCACGCAGGTACCGCCTCATGCTACCAGTAGTGACAAGGGCACTAGCAAAATGCAAAACTAGAAAAAAATTAGTCAGGAAGGATAAGGAGAGAGAAATGGTCTGTGGCCACCACCTACAAAACCATTTACTTTTTGGGGGTTGTCTTGCTGTTGCCTCTCCTGTCCATCTGTTGTCACTTTCATTTGCACCAAAGCAGGTGAAATTGATTCACAATCGTTTACGCTTCCTAACTGGACAGATCGATATCCCAGAAGTTGAATTGACTTGGTGTTATACAGTGTTGATTAAGTGTTCCCTTCATTTCTTTGAGCAGTGTAGTATGTAAGGTTGTAGTGATTCTGTCCAGGTCTCACCGTTGTAGCTAAAATTGGCTACTACCTCAATTGGAACAATGCCAACCATTAGCATCCTGCCATTAGATAAAATGCCCCACCACTAACCTTTGTTTCAATAAATCCACTTGAATAACATTTAACAACAGCTTTACAAGTGTCGTTGTTGAAACCGAGAATGCACATATGATTACCGAGTGCACAAGGACGATATTTCTTCTCAAATTACTATATATAACTAAATGAACAATTCCTAAAGAAATTGTAGGTGTGGTTGCTTCGCAGTGGTATCAATTGCTGGAAATGGAAGAGAAATATGGTTATGCAGTATAAAGGGATCTAAAGTGAAAGTGTCAAAATATGGTGATGTATTGTGTGGTAAGTAGTCTAAATAACTTGGAAGTGATACGAATTCTTTCATAAAAGTCTACGAAGTAATGAATTGTGGTGAAAGCACAAAAAAAATCACAATGCCTTCAGTGTTGTAGAGAAAGGCATTGTGATGTCATAAGCAGTGTAATATGTTACAGCATCCAAATTCTATTGCATCGGTTTTCAAAATGTGCCCATCGACGCCCCAACAAAGAAGCAGCTAGCATTAGTTTTCTTTGCGAAATGTCTGATTCTGAAGATGACGGGGTGGAATTTGTAGTTGAACCATACTTGTTTGAGCCAGAATATACTGATTTAGAATTGATCCCCATCCCGTGCCCAGAACATCGGGGAACTGGTCGAGATGACCCAAGGACCACCTGTATCACACACCACAAGAATTTCCCTGCCTTACTGAATCCAGCCGTCTTGGAAACATTTTTCCATATCCCAAAGATCTACTAGAAGAGACGGCCTGTTCCTCAGGCACCAGACGGGGAGCATGCAATCGAGTTAGTTTACATGTAGGCTAATAATGTTAGGCTACTGTATACGACTCTTGTTCAACACTATGGGGGTTATTCATAAAACGTTACCACCACGTCAAATTTAGCACCTGTGTTTTCAAACATGACAAAATCCAGATTTGAAAAATGCATAGGCTACTACCATGGGCATTACAATTTTTTTTGTAAACGGAATAAAACCGGTACGTTCTCAAATAAATCCATCCTCCCTGCACTAATTTGAGAACATACCGGTTTTATTCCTTATGTATGATGTGAGTGCATTCACAGCAGTGTTAATAAGTGTATAACTAAAGCCTGTCACCAATACAGTTTGTAATTAGTACTGTACCTAGTTATTCAAATATGTTGTTTATTAAAGCTAAAGCACTGCCTTTACCTTGTAAACAATGTAGAATATCCCATAAAATGCCCACACAGCCTATCATCCAAAACATTTCAAACGTAAAGCAACATTAGTTGCAACTTTTCATCATATTATAGAACTTAATTTCATTCTAAATGTTCAATACTACTATAACTAGTTTGACAGACTGAGAAGCCTTTGTTCAATTGATGGGTAACTTGGGATGTTGGTCCCAGGGTAATGTGATCTGATGTGTGAGGTGGTCTGAAACTCACACCAAAAATGTCTCATTCTGAAATTTTGCTCTGCACAATTAATAGATTTTTGGAACTTTACTAGTAGTATTTCTTCTTGTTGCGATTTGCAGACCACATCACATTATTTTACTAACTGGTCTATCTATACGATACACTAGAAATTGTATTTTGTATATGAAACAAATGTATGCCTTGCTGTGTAAATCACATTTTATTTAAAAAAATTAAGACATTTTGCAAGACAATGTTTTTGTTTCTCTAGTCAGTACAGGCTGGTGGGGTACAGTATTGTCCTGGAATGGATTCTACAAGGCGAGAAGCTGAGGAGAGGCAATCGACAAGTCTTGCCATCCTGCATCGTCCTGGCCATCAGGGAAATATACCATCTCCTACTGGACAATATGTGGGCTTCAAGGAAGCAGAAGCAGACACCCTCATGTATGGAGGGAGATATCTGGACTACATTCATAAAAGCCATGTTGACATTTGTAATAAATAATTGTAAATAGTAAATTTTTCTTTGGTTGTATATATTTATGGCAGTATACAGTGTCTAATTGACTGTAACAATCTCAAGTGTAATATTTTTTCTAGACAAAGGTCTCTGAGGCAGCATTTAAACACCTCCGTAAGTTTCTGCAGACAAGACACACCCAGGACTAAACTTTTCATGTTCAAAGGTTCTAAGAAAACTTTATTTAAAAAAAAAAAATTATAATTGTAAAAATATAAAACAATATATTTCTCCACTGCTTGTGATATTCTACACGCTAAATCTATTCTTTAATAAACATTATAGACATTGGGCATGAAGTGGCATCACACAAGTGAGTGACTGATGTAAACAGCAAAAATAATATTCAATATAAAGATTTTTATCTACATTATTGGGATTGAGAATTTCAGCTACATTGCTTTTTTTGCAGCCCAATTATTTTTTGTACCGTGGTCTAAGAGCAGCTATGAACTCCTCCTTGTCTGGCTTTGGCACAGAAGCAATATTTGAAGGTAGAGTAGTAGTGTTGCATCTGGTGCTTTGTAGAGGATAGTTGTGTTCTGTCACAATTTATCTTGTTGTAGACTGGATAGGATAATTTATTATCTCAATATTTACAGCTGATATAACAGCTGTGGTGGCCTGTGGGTGGTTAACATTCTCATTGTGGTTCTCATTCTCATTTCTACGTGTATTTGAGCATTGCGTTATGGTAGACTTCCAGATCACCTGTTGATAAAGAAATAGAAACAACAGGTAGGCAATATCAGTCCGGTGTAATGTGTGTAGATTCACATAGCCTATATTCCTTAAAATGTATACTTTCTGTGGGACATTAATTTAGGTCAGGTCAATGTCAATTATGGGGGACAGCTAATCTCTACACCTTGTGCTGGTGAATGAAATCCCCTAAAAAATATCATTAGGTGTACCACTGAGATAATATTGACAGGAATACTGAGATAAATGGTTTTGTAGGTCAGAGATATATGAAATGGAATGTACAAAGTATTGCCTCATCACACAACTAGTAACAAGTTTTTGTCAGTAGACTGTAGACATATATGTAAATCATAAAAAAATATTAATATTGCATTGGGAAACATACCAGTGTGTTTGAAGAGGGTCTTGATAAGGAATTTGTCAAAAACAATGGCAGTGACAACTTTGAATGGCTGAGTCTTTGTCTAGCCATTTTTTCCTTCTCTCATGCATCATTTCACAGCACAGGGTGGAAGCAGCTCCTCTCCTGACCATTTTTCATCCATATGTGTTCATCGCAGATATGATGCAGAAGAGATTTTTGCCTCAGCACCTAAACACATTTAACCCAAAATGAAAAATTAATTGGCCTCTGTTGATGATATGATATAACTGAGACAACTGTTGTATGATTACCATCTACGATCATAGGTTGCAAACTTCCCTCCATCTAGCTCAAACATATTTAGTATAAAGCTCTGATGAAGGTGACTACTGACCACTCACCCGGCCTGCTCCATCTCTAAACCCCCCACCTCAGCTATGATAACAACCAGAGCAGTTTGGTTCCACAACATTTAGTTAGCGATAGTCATACGCACACCCTTTTGAGGTGCTGGGCTGAGAAGCACATACAAAAGGGAAGAAAGCCCGCACATATTTTTAAAATAAATGTCCATTTCATTGAGCCATCATGTACTCCACTCGTTATTTTAGTTATGTGATTACCTGAATATAAATAACCCTCAATAAAGAGTTATGTCACAGGCCGACAACAGGGCTTCCTACAACATCTTACTGTTGTAACCGTGGAAATGCCACATTAGCGTGGTGCATACAACCCCACTATCTTAACAGTTTGGGCATGAGTTACGTGAACTCCTGTGAGGTTATGTTTAGGGGTTGGAGGTAGGGTACGGGAATCACAAACTCACAAAAATCAGGGGTTCTTTGAATTCGACATATATCTTGGCAGTGGGATCCATAATAACGTCTGACATTATATCCTACTACCCTCACACGTGGTGTGTTCACAGCCCGAGCCATTATGCTGTTATAACCGAGAAACAGGGTACCAGACATAGCTATCAATAAACTATCAACAGTCAAGAGCATTTTGAAATGCAAATCTTTATCCATCTAACATTAGTAAGCAGCTAACCAGCTAGTAAATGCAAAATGGCTTGCTACCTATCGATTGATAGCTAACTAATATTTACCTGTAGTGAGACATCAGATTCCACCAGAGTCCATGGGAAGATAGACGGAACAGCTCCTTCTCTCAGAAATTTGTTCTTGGTCCTTAAAGTAAATCTTCTGGGAGAAAATGGATTATCACCCAACCTACGTTGGCAACCTGGTAACGCATGGCGTGAATCTCTCGGTTGTGGAGTAGCAGTCTTTAAAACGATATATTTCCGTCATCCGATAATTTTAGGAAGCATATGGCGCATATTGTAGGAATAGAGGACGACAACAAGTAGAAATGTTTGCTAGCTAGCAACGTTGCGAGGAGCTGCTTCATGTTTTCTTATTCTATGGTAAGCTCGTTGTGTTTATGAAGTGAAATGCCCCCCTCCCACACGAGCCACCTTAGGAACAGCACGGAGAGTAACGTTAGCCTACACTGTCTACCGTTGACGAAAAATGTTTTGGACAACTGGCAACTTTTCCATACGCTGTTTGAGTATGTAAAATGTATACTACATACCATCAAACTAAAACTTTGTGTATTTAACTATTTCAGTGTATTTAGGCAGTTATTTAAACAAAGGTTAGCAGGGGCGGGGGGGGGGGGGGGGGGGGGCATTAAATCCAATGGCAACCCTTACGAAAAAATACTTTAGGATTCCTATAGGATCCTATAAGATTCCTATCATACTCTATAGTGAATCCTATAGTCACGTATAGTATGTTATATACCCTATAGTTTGCCTATGTATTTTTTAAAGTATTCCTATATGATCCTATAATAGTCTGAAGTAGCCTTGTTTGTCCTATAGGGGTTGCTATGGGAAATCTTATAGGAATTTGTAGGAATTCTCCCAAAATATCATAAAATTCCTATAGGAATCCTATAGTACTTTTTCGTAAAAAGGAAGATGCTAATTGGTAGAATTGTTCCAATTCAGGTTTAGCTCATTTTAGCGATACAATGATGAGACCTGGACAGAATCACTACAACCTTACATACTATTTCAGGGGCAAGTAAAACTATTTTTCTAAATGGGTGAACTATCCCTTTAATGTCCCCTCACGGATTCAGAGATGGCCAAATGAGCGCCGCAAGTTTGCAAAGGCAAGTTCTGTTGGAGAACCTCTCGCTGTAGCCGACTATGGTCGGCTAGCAATCACGCCTCACATACTCAACCAATCAGATGCACACACCTCTAATGGAGCGCCCTTTTTAATCCAAGAATCTGTTCTCTATGTACTGCTTATGCTGATGCGCTGCTCCTTGTTTGCTTACGGCTTGTGCTAAAAAAAATTTGCTGCCACCCTCCACCAGCCCAGCTTCTACCTGTCATTTGAATCTGCTTTAGTAGTGGGAATTTCTGGTCATCTCCTGTTTAGCGGGGGGAGATGTCCGTGCTCCGGAGCAGTACTAAAGCAGATCCATTCACCGCCAAACTAAAATAATTATGCAGCACATTCATTCATTAAACATGTTATTTAAATATGTGAGTTGTCCCAACAGAACTTAAGTCATGCGCTTAAAGCACAACCGAAGTTTGGTATAAACTTTGGGCTGTGTAGTTACCTGGCCATGATATGAGTCCAAATGGTGGCGAAATATGTTCGTTAGTTGCTCTGTGCTCCCCTGGGGTGATAATCCAGAATAGGGTATTTGTAGCTCTGCATTCACTTCTATGGGGAAGCTAAAACGGTCTCAAAATGACACTTATAGCACATATACAATCGCAAACTAAGAGGATTCTGTCAATACAAGCAATAAGAATTTCTGTTAGTATTTCTCAGTGAAAAAAAAACAAAAAACAAGCTTAGCCACATCCAAGTGGTAACAGGCTCAGCCTGCCTTTTCTGCTAAAGCATAGGCATCATACACAGGGTGAAGGAGATGGTTCCAATAAAGAACAAGAAAGGAGAGCCAGGCACACTAACCACAGTGGACCAACTACAGGTGTTTGATTTATTCTGTTTGGTGTTCTATGTTTGGGTAAATGAGATCGCAAAAGAACAAAGTGAGTTCATAAAGAGGTGGAGAGACAGCTTCAAAGTAATGCTGTATTGAATGTGTCAAGTCAACTAAGAAAGAAAAGGATATGTCTATAGAACTCAGACATTTATTTTACTCCAGATAATGGTGACCTCACGACAAGAATTGTGCTGCTGGATTTTATAATGGATGGATCTTAGAATTGTGTGGAAGTTTTTGTTATAAAGTCACCTGTTCTCTCTGTGACAAGTGTGTTTCCATAATTATAGAAAATACTGCCTAATGAGATTAAGCAATGTTACATGGCAATACAGTTACTTAGCCTTTAATGACTCTGTCACCCTGTAAGTTTCAAAAGTAAAAAAAACAACACGGTGTACATATTATACTGTACACAGATGAGGAATACTGAAATAGCTCACTATTATGCAATCCGCTATGAATACACATTAGATCATCAGATCAGTTGGGGAGTGTGGAGGCAATCAGGAAGTTGAGTTAAACTTTTAATTGCATATGTTAAGTACAGTAGTGCATAACCAATTGCAATCGACGCTGGAAGACAAAATATTCCACTTGTGTCAGCATCACTCTGTGGAAAGTGGCAACGAATCCAGAGATTGAAACTGTGGGCACCTGTGTAAGTCCTACCCATGACTTTCAGGTGCATGTGCTAATGTTGGGAGGCAGTGAACAAATTAAGCACTGTTGCTGGAACACCAGCCTGTTCCAACAGAGCAGCTGGCAGGAAGGTCTGTGCTCTCTGAACAGAGCTGAGAAATGTTTCAGCATGTGGGGGCAGTGGATGGCTCGCGTATTCCCACAGTAACCACTTAAGGACATCATCATGACAACTTCCACAGCAAAAGCTTGCGTTGCAGTATTCTGCAAACTTACTGCCTTGAGCTCATTAGCTTCTTGTGGTTATCTGTTTCCACAGATCAATAGCAGGGTTATTGGACAACAAGTGGCTAATATATTCAATAATTAGCTATTGTACATACCAATTAAAGATGTAACTTTTAAAGTCATAGTCAGATACTGCATAGCAACACACAATTTCAAAAGCAAACATAAAGATTTATTGGTATGGAATTTGAGGGGACAAATAAATGTATATGGAAATAGTTTTTTTAAATGTTTTTTTTTGTAATATTTGTAATGCCCAGTCATATTCATTAGTGCGCATTGCTGCAATCTCCGCTATTGATTCAGGAGAGCGCAGACAAGCATGTGATCTGTTCCGAAACATGTGGTCTCACAAAGACATGAGTGGAGGAAGACGCTAGCTACATGCACAGCTCAACAGGTGGAACGTGGGTCACGATCGACCAGCAGGGTGTTTGTGTGTGATGAAACATGGTCATCCCGGCTGAGTGGAACCCTTCCTTCCCCCGCCACCACCAATTGTGCGTGCCAAACTGGCATGGCCCAGATTCAAAATTAGAACACAGGCCCAGGGCCTATGCATTAGATGGATATTTGATAGGAAGATATGACTAATCTAAGCGCTGTAGCAGCCATGATTACAAAGTGTTGTGTGAAGTGCATTCTTATGCCACACTTGGCCTACCACAGCCTGCATATGCAAAATCAAAGGAGAGGTGTATCCGCATTACTCTCTTTCAAAAAACAAGTGAATGCAAATTTTATTATGGTTAATGGTAGTTTTGTGTTGTTTTTTATTTATTTATTTATTTATTTACAAAAAAAGCATTGTTCTTTAAATTACTTTACAACCAACACTGTATACAAATGCCGAAGGTGCTTTTTGTGTTTACCTTAAGGTAAAGGATCATGTAAACAATATACAAAAGCTATTACTCATGGAAGAGTGCAGTAACTGTACCAAATAGAATAAACCTTACCTAATACAATTTTTCCAGATATTTTCACAACTCAGAACTTTCCAAGTGAATTAATGCAATAACTATATATCTGTCATACTAATCCAAGGGAACATCTTTAGGTTTCCTTTCCAGCAGTGCCTGTGCCATCTGGACGAGAACACAAATTGGGTCTCTGTTGAGTGGCGCAGATGTTGCAGTTTTGAGTGCTTTCTGCTAGAGATCTTTCCGTTTCATGAGACAAATTATTGCATTGAACTACGGGCCTTTTTCTTAAAAGAAAATTTTACATGAATTCCACATTTCCACTTTCTACCTGCAACTTTTTACTGTACAAGGTAGCTGCTTAATGATTTATTCAACAAAGTGTAGTAACATTACTTATATAACAGTACAAATGAGTACTCAAAACGTCAACCTCTGTTTCTAACCTGATTATCTATGCTGTTTTGTGAATCTTGCGCCACGTGTACATTATATGTTTTTCTTTATAATTATGCCAATCAACCATAATTGCCTGTTATATACCTGTCATATTTTTATGAAATGCTAATAAATCATAAATTACATGTTGCTGCTATATCAGTAATAAGTGATTACACTTCAACAAATGTTTAAGAAGAATTCAGAAAACATTTTGGAGTTGATTTCCTCTATGTAGTACAGTGCAATGTGATTAGTGAAAAACTTAACTGAAAAGGAATAATTAACAATTTGGGCCATATTTGTGACTCATGTTATGTGCAAGTGTTGGATATTAGACCAGTTTCAATGATCTTCTATTTTTTTGCAGCTGTTCACTTCACTTTGAGCAGAGGTGTTCACTCTCCACAGCTCCGGTTGTCATGGACCAAAATGCTTTCAGTTTTTGTATAGTTATGTGTCCTCACTTATTACTGAGACAAAAGCAGCATTTAATTGACAAATTAGTATTATTTGATGATATGATTATGATTCATTATCAAGTTCATTAAAAAACAGGAAAATGTATACATGGCATGCCAGTCATAAAAGAGTGTAGAAAATATAGGTAAGAGAAATGGGAGCAAACATAAAGCGGCTGTTTTATGTTTTATTAAAAATGTTTTTTTTCAGTTTCTGTGTTTCCGATATTTTGTCCACTCTCGGTATATATATAACATAAAATTTCATGAAATACTTACAGAAATACGAAAGTATATATTTATTTCAATATGATGAAATTAATTCTGAACATTTGTGATTATCTCAGTGAAATCCCCTCTCATGGCTATTCTACCTTAAACATTGACCTCGTTCTTCTTTTTGTTATCTTTAATATTTTTGTATGGTTTTCTTTTTACTTTGCATTGCATTGTTTTACAATCCTATATACCTTATATCTACTGCTGTCATTTTGTGCTTCTTACACAGTATACTGGAGAATAGCAGTATTTTTCAAATTTCTAAAACACGTTATGCTGACATTAGAAGCTATCTTCACCCTTGACACAGCAAACTGGCAACAGATTGGTTGTTGAGCCAGTTCAGCACAATTTTACTGATCTGAACAAGGACCAAAAACAGTGGAAGACCCAGGAAGCAGAAAGAGAGCCCAACATGGATATGACAAAAAATGGCTACTCAAGACCATGAACAAAGTAGTGTGTTTTGGAGAGCATTGTGAAAACAAACCATGGAGAAGGTGAAGCACTGTGAGGCTCTTACTAGAGAGCCTAAATCTTTTTAGTTGATATTCACTTAAAAGAGAGGTGGGAAATCTTATCCAAAAAGGGCTGTTATGGGTGTAGGTTTTTGTTTTAGCCCAGCGCTAAAACACCTGATTCTACTTATCAAGATCTTTAATGAAGACCATTAGTTAATTAGTTGAATCAGGTTTCTTAGTGCTGGGCTAAATCAAAAACCTGCACCCAACCTGCTACTTTTTGGGCACACCCCTGTCCTAAAACATAAATGACATAAAATAAGTGCATTGTTTTGAGATGACCACCCAAATAGCATAAAAAATGTTTGCCATTTAATTATGCACGGTTGTGATTTGATTGGGGTGATTTTTTTCTTTTAGCACATCAAAACAGCAACTCCCCAACTGCACTGTAAATAGGCAGATGAACCCAAAGCTACGGTCCAAAAATACGACTCTGAAAAACATCCGCTATAACCCATGTGTACTCATGCTGAACCATTACATCACACAGCCACTTATCTCGCACAGATCATAAATCTGGTTTGTAATACAGAGGACCTTCACCCTCATGCTCCCGCAAAGAGACAAGCCCTTATAGCCAGGGGGAGGGGGGCTAAGCCAATGGACGAGTCAGAGGGTTTCCATTAATTATACACTAAATATACACCTCTCTCGGGTATGTCTAAACAAGACTGCGTGTTTTTCACAAGTGCAGCTGGATGAAGGCTGCCTTTGTTTATGTCGGTACCGGAGTGCGATGCGGAGGGGAGGACGGGAGTTAGATAAGAAGACAGGAAGCAGAAAGCGGGTTGGGCCGGAGAGCCGCCGTACTCACTTCCCACACGGAGCACGATCTGGTCCCGGCGCTCCCCATTGGGGTTCTCGAAGCAGCTGTACAGCCCGTTGCTGCTTAGGTTCACCTCCATGAGAATCAGTCTGGGGCCCTCTTGGGCCTGCCGGGCCTTCACGTCCGTCCCGTTCACCTTCCACGTCGCCGAGGTGTCACTGTCCAGCGACCCACACTGCATGGTGATGTCGCTTCCCATCCTCTCGTACTCGACCCTCCCTCCTGGCATGACAGAAGGAGCAAGTGCCAGGTGGTTATGCTGATAACCGGCAGAATGACATTCTAAACAAGAGAACTAATGGTATTGAATTCACATTGAATGGTATGTGAATTATTTTTAATATACAGGTGCAGCTCAAAAAATTTGAATATCGTGAAAAAGTTCAATATTTTTTGTCACTCATGTCAGAAAGTGAAACTCATATATTATATAGATTCATTACACGTAGAGTGAAATATTTCAAGCCTTTATTTCTTGTAATTTTGATGATTATGGCTTACAGCTAATGAAAACCCAAATTCAGTGTCTCAGAAAATTAGAATATTACATAAGATCAATAAAAAAGGATATTTTAAACAGAAATGTCAGCCTTCTGAAAAGTATGTTCATTTCTATGCACTCAATACTTGGTTGGGGCTCCTTTTGCATGAATTACTGCATCAATGCAGCGTGGCATTGAGGCGATCAGCCTGTGGCACTGCTGAGGTGTAATGGAAGCCCAGGTTGCTTTGATAACGGCCTTCAGGTCATCTGCATTGTTGGGTCTGGTGTCTCTCATCTTCCTCTTGACAATACCCCATAGATTCTCTATGGGGTTCAGGTCAAGCGAGTTTGCTGGCCAATCAAGCACAGTAATACCATGGTCATTGAACCAGCTTTTGGTACTTTTGGCAGTGTGGGCAGGTGCCAAGTCCTGCTGGAAAATGAAATCAGCATCTCCATAAAGCTTGTCAGCAGAAGGAAGCATGAAGTGCTCTAAAATCTCCTGGTAGATGGCTGCATTGACTGTGGACTTCAGAAAACACAGTGGACCAACACCAGCAGATGACATGGCACCCCAAACCATCACTGACTGTGGAAACTTCACACTGGACTTCAAGCAACATGGATTCTGTGCCTCTCCACTCTTCCTCCAGACTCTGGGACCTTGATTTCCAAATGAAATGCAAAATTTACTTTCATCTGAAAAGAGGACTTTGGACCACTGAGCAACAGTCCAGTTCTTTTTCTCCTTAGCCCAGGTAAGACGCTTCTGACGTTGTCTCTGGTTCAGGAGTGGCTTGACACGAGGAATGCGACATTTGTAGCCCATGTCCTGGATTCGTCTGTGTGTGGTGGCACTGAATTTGGGTTTTCATTAGCTGTAAGCCATAATCATCAAAATTACAAGAAATAAAGGCTTGAAATATTTCACTCTATGTGTAATGCATCTATATAATATATGAGTTTCACTTTCTGACATGAGTGACAAAAAATATTGAACTTTCTGGAACCTTTAAGGGTTGTTTCTCCTGATTTTGTCCCCATAGAGTTCTATAGGAAAATGAGTCAGGAGAAATAACCCTTGCAGTGATCTATCCACATCTACTCCATATCTGGCAACAGAGTGATGGTTTGGGGCTCGTTCGATAGCTCAGACCCTTGATGACTTACAGCCATTTAGCCAGCCATGTGTTCCATACTGTACCAGCGTAATTTACAGCTGAATCTAGTCTCACCCCCCAATTCCCATAGAGATCAGTTCAAATGCAGAGAGGTTATAGTATCGCTTGTAACAGTACCTGAAAATAAGATATCGAGAGTCTTTTGATGTTGATTGGTCACAGACTTCAGGAAGTAACAGCATGCAAAGGATATGCGACCAAATATTAAATATGATACTTTAAAAATATGTTAAAGCAAAATATTCTAATTTTCTGAGACACTGAATTTTGGGTTTCATTAGCTGTAAGTCATCCCATATAAAATCAATTAATGCTTCCCATCCGACCCCCTCAAAATCACCTGATATTTTTTGTACGTGAACCATAATCTATTTAATGAAGCTATGCAAAATTTTTACTTTATACTATGAATATCTTGCGAGTTATCTAGGGCACCTAGGGTACCTAGAGCTACCTAGGGGTAGCTCAAATTCTGGCTCTTTTTATTTTGCATAAAATTTTCAGTAATTTTTAAGCCCACAGGTGCTCGCCACAATTTTTTTCTACAACCAACTTTGGCCACCAATATCACAGGATATCATAGTATCAATGTTAAAACTGCACAAGTTTAATGTCTGTGGCCGAGACAAATACAAACAGGCATTGGTAGCATGTACATATAATCTGTTTTCATGTACATAGATTTTGTCATAGATATCTCGGAAAATGCATTTTTTTTTCTTTCTTTGAAAGTTCATATCACCATGTGGGATAGGTGGTTGAACCACGTGAAAGGGCTCGTTTTTTCCCTAAATTCTGATACTAGGCTCAACCTCTAGCCATGATTCCTTCTATTTCAAAATAAATGTCAAGCATAGGCATATTTTGATGCTCGCGGATATAGTTTAGGGCAGTGAAATTGAAAAACAACATTGGTACACACATATTCTATATACTAGAAGTACAACTGACAATGTATACTCATAATTATGATGAAGATATAACATTGGAAATCACATCATCAGCGAAGTTCACAATCTGACAACGGAAAGGGTTAGAGTTAGTTTGGGGTTAGGGTCCCATACAGGTGGAGATGCTAAATGCTCTCAACCTAACCATTTATCATAATTATCACCAAAATTAAATATAAACATAACCGATTTAATAATTTACAACCTTAACGTTTACCCAATAACGTTAGCAGCTAGCTAGCAAATAGAAACGCTTGCTAACATTGAACCCCTTTGCGCAGCTATTTAGGGGGTGATCTGTTTAAGGTTTTATAACTCCAGGGGTGAGCGTCACAGAAGCTTGGCTTAAATTAAACAAGACAGGTGTACCATTTAGAATACTTACAAAACTATGATTGGTTTATTTTCATAAAAGTCTAAATAAAGTGCCACAAATTTTATAATCATGTTCTTTAGTTTGCAACAAAATACTGAGAGCTACATAAGTGAAACAGGTAAATATATACATTTCCTGGATCACAATTGTGTGAAATCTGAGGATGACTACGAACGATCTATGATGCAAAATATAGGCAGTGTACCCTGTTGTCCATTAGTGTTTTCAAATCTATCCAAATGGCTAAATTGTGCACTGCTCTAAATAAAAAAAATAAAAAATAATGATACATTTAACTACAAATCAACAGTTTGCTCATAAAACTCACTTTTGCATAATTTTCAAGTGGAAATTAGTATATTTTCATCAGTATAGGGGGGTAGATATCTATGAGTCCCAAAACCTCTACAGTATGTATACTTTTGCCCCGGGATTGCCTTTTTCTGTCGTTTTCTTAAATGTTCCCATTCATGACTCCAAAGAAAAAGTTTACATTAATCTACCACATATCAGCGCACAGTAAATTGGAATGAGCATTTGCCATGCCATAAATGACAATATGCCACAGTCTATATTATGCACGAAAACATGAAAATAAAATAGTATTCCACCATCTGCAAAATGCTGCCAAATGTTCTATCGTCAATAAAAATTGGTAGCCTACATCAAAAATAAAATGAATGATTCCACTACAGTATGTGAAATCAACTCAAAATGTGAAAATAACAATAGGCCTATCAGTCATATTGGAAAGACAGTGCTGGAGTGGAAAAACTAACGTACATATGTAGCCAGCGAGACCAACCGCATTTTAGAAGCAGAACTACTTACATATCGGGAAGGGAAAACTCCAGTCGAGCAATGCGTTCTATGTAAATCTTGCGTAATACTAGACCGTTAAAATTAAAACTGCTGTTACGCTGGGCTGTAATAATTGTTCAAAGCACACAATAAGATATGGTGTATACCGTTGCTAAGCTTATAATGCAGGGCATGTGGGGTATTACGAGTCGATGTTTCAGATAGTGTAATAGTGGTATAAAGTGTTGTATATAACAGATTATACCAGACAATAAATGGCCACTGAATTTTGAAAGGAACATAACTATGTGTAAAACCAATGGTAGGATTGTATATTTATTTTATATTTAGTAGCAGATATTCATAGTAGAATACGTGGTATAATGAGACAATAATTTCACATGTTTATTTTGCTTTTGAGTGAGCAGGGCTTTTCAGGCAAACGATCAGGCTATTGTTTGGTTTATCTTGTTGTTATGACGGAATTCAAATTTTATATGATGAATAAATATATTTATGAACGGAAACATAGACGCTATTGTCCACTATGTCCAGATATAGACTGGGTGGGGGGTTGCTTGTTAAATGGACTTGCTACAGGAAAATAGTGACACTTAGAAACTCTGTATTAAACTCTGTATTACTCATAGGTCGAGTAGGGTGGTCATACGCTGACATGAAGGTGTACCGTACAGCTAGAGTATTGATAGCGCATTGATAGCGCATGAGTAACGTACTTCTAACGTATGTCTGACGTATCTGCAACGTATATAGACGTCTTGGCGTATGCCTGACGATTGAAAGAAGCAGAGGAACCTCCTGAAGCACTGGGCCAACTCAGGTGCAGGTCCATGGCAAGACAGGATGATTTAGAACAATTGTATAGTTTAAAGTCAAGTGTAAAGTGCAGTTTATTATTCTAGGGGGCAGGGGTCAGGGGTACTTATAAATTACATATCATTTGATGTATTATAAAAGTATGAAAAACACCAGAAGTAAGTTTAAAAAACGTTTATTCATATGATCAACTGATCATTAATAATGGCACATGGTAATAATGGTACATAGTAGGGATGCAAATTTTAAGGAATTTCCTAAATCGATAGTTGTTAACCTTAACAAACAATCATCGATTAATTGATGACATAAAAGCTAAACATAGCTCATGATAGACAGAATACAAAATGCATGTTATATTCAGCAATCAAAGATTTATTGTAACATTTGAGAAACAGGCATTATTGTAGCATAACAAAAATAGAATATGAAGGCATGTATAGGCTACTTTAACAGAAAAGAAATTGCGCTCCGTCTCATCTGTTGCAAGCGAAACCGTTGCTCCGCTAGGCACTTGCAGCATTAGCATAATCGCTCTTGAAATTGAAAGGCGACAGTTAAACTAGTAGACCTAGCCTAGAACAGTCAACTTAAAACATAGGCTATTATGTTTTGAATAGGCTCCTCATATGCATACTAGATAGACCTACTTATTTTTATTCAAGAACATTTAAGCATATCTACGTGGTCGGGAGTGAGTCGTGTGCGCAGCCTGTTTATTAGCTCTCGAAATCCCTCACCGTCAACGGTGCTTATTGCCATCATGTCCTTTTCAACCATGTTGCATACCCTCTGAGTAATAGCCTACAGTCATTAAATCTCAGTCAATACTTCTTTCCTGGTTGTGGTGGTGTGTTGCGTTCCCCATCCTGAGAACCGAGAATGTGGAAAGGCCGCCGGTTATATAGGCACTTTGTCACGTGATAGCGGTACGCTGGACATGCGCAGTTCATACGCTACTCATACGCTAGCCATACGCAGATTACGCTGGCCATATGCTGGCGATCCGCTACTCATAGGTTCAATACGGTAAGTATCCGAACAATTCTGTATTTTCAAGGGCTTTTTGTGCGTATGAAAATTATTTAATGAATTTACATACGCAACTCATACGTTTCTCTCATATGCAATAGTGTGACAGGGCCATAAAGAAGCTGGTTGTTCACAGAGTGCTGTATCCAAGCATATTCATAGAAAGTTGAGTGGAAGTAAAAAGTGTGGTACGAAAAGGTGCACAAGCAACAGGTATAACCGCAGCCTTGAGAGGATTGTCAAGCAAAATCCATTCAAGAATTTGGGGGAGCTTCACAAGGAGTGGACTGAGGCTGGAATCAGTGCATCAAGAGCCACCATACACAGACGAATCCAGGACATGGGCTACAAATGTCGCATTCCTCGTGTCAAGCCACTCCTGAACCAGAGACAACGTCAGAAGCGTCTTACCTGGGCTAAGGAGAAAAAGAACTGGACTGTTGCTCAGTGGTCCAAAGTCCTCTTTTCAGATGAAAATTTTTGCATTTAATTTGGAAATCAAGGTCCCAGAGTCTGGAGGAAGAGTGGAGAGGCACAGAATCCACCTTGCTTGAAGTCCAGTGTGAAGTTTCCACAATCAGTGATGATTTGGGGTGCCATGTCATCTGCTGGTGTTGGTCCACTGTGTTTTCTGAAGTCCACAGTCAACGCAGCCATCTACCAGGAAATTGTAGAGCACTTCATGCTTCCTTCTGCTGACAAGCTTTATGGAGATGCTGATTTCATTTTCCAGAAGAACTTGGCACCTGCCCACACTGCCAAAAGTACCAAAAGCTGGTTCAATGACCATGGTATTACTGTGCTTGATTGGCCAGCAAACTCGCCTGACCTGAAGCCCATAGAGAATCTATGGGGTATTGTTAAGAGGAAGATGAGAGACACCAGACCCAACAATGCAGACGACCTGAAGGCCGCTATCAAAGCAACCTGGGCTTCCATTACACCTCAGCATTAGGCATTACTTGCCACAGGCTGATCGCCTCCATGCCACGCCGCATTGATGCAGTAATTCATACAAAAGAAGCCCCAACCAAGTATTGAGTGCATAGAAATGAACATACTTTTCAGAAGGCTGACATTTCTGTTTAAAATATCCTTTTTTATTGATCTTATGTAATATTCTAATTTTCTGAGACACTGAATTTGGGTTTTCATTAGCTGTAAGCCATAATCATCAAAATTACAAGAAATAAAGGCATGAAATATTTCACTCTATGTGTAATGAATCTATATAATATATGAGTTTCACTTTCTGACATGAGTGACAAAAAATATTGAACTTTTTCACGATATTCAAATTTTTTGAGCTGCACCTGTATATGGAAGGTACTTACATGAAACGGAGGGAAGTTAGTTTATGGAATTGTGATTGGCTCAGAAGTTGGAAGCTTTATATAAATATAAACAACTACTAGATTCATCATTCGCCCTGTTAAATTACGTCTGCACTGCTACTATAATATGCTATACAGGCTCTTGCCCAGTTCCCACCGCACCATGGAGGGGGAAGACCAGAGACCTATGTATTACAACAGGAAATCTCATCTCTTGAGGCCAGGTCAGTGTTGTATCTTTCTGTGCCTTCTCACAGTGAGATGAGAGCGCTATTTAGTCCCAGTAGCATTAACTCCAGTGTAGCTACCTCAAGAATCCTCAGCAGACCAGCTTCGACTTGCTCAGAGACAGTCTGCAGTCCTGCACGATATAACACTCCACAACACTTTGGCAACTGCAACTAAGTTTAATCACTGTGCAAACAGACAAATTAACCGATATCATTTCGTAATCATTTCGTAATGCTAAACGATAATCACACCACTTGCTAACATTAGTTAACTAACTAACAAAAGCAATGCTTCGTATAGCAACGGCCTTGGCTACTTAGACTTGCATTAAACAAGCTAACGTTAGCAAGTGATTATTTTTGTTGCATTAGCGAGTACATGGTTACCAAATGATAACAGTTCACTTGTCTGTTTGCGCAGTGAATGAACTTAGTAGCAAGCTAACATTAGTTGTTACCTTTTCCTCTGCCGAGAGCTTTCCAGGACGCTTGTGAATTGATCTCAATGCTGTAAGATGAGGCATTTTGCCTATATGATGTTGCATTTCCTGCTCTACACAACACAATTTGATTGGTTCAATTTACACACATAGTTACTGAGAAAACGTATAAAAACTGCTCTAATAGAGGCCTGTCACATAGAACCAGCACTGTAGTTACCAATGGTTACAGGGACACGCCGCCATGTTGGAGGACCAACTCTAACTACAGTTACTAGTAACTGCTTAACGTTACTAGTGCGGTTTGGTACTCCATGAAACGAGTCAATCTTGAAATTATATCTAACATTAGCTAACGCTACTATGATTGCTGTCCTACAATGCCGAACTACTGCGCTGCGTATTGATGCGAGAATAAAGCTGGGAAAAGGGGAAAATGTCCATAGTAAGCCACCGTGAACAAACTAAATTTTACGACCGGGGAAAAAAAAAAGCAGAATGAGCTGAATTTAGACAGCAACCAGTCGGCTACAGCATAGGCTCGGATCATTAATGATAAATTATATTTTATGAACAAATTATAAAGTTAGCCAGTTAATATATACATAACTAGCTGGCCTAATATACGTTTATGTGCATTACCTTAATGTTAGGAAGTTAAAAGTGAATTAATCGCTAGGTTTAGCTAACATTAGTAGCTAGATTATTTGTGTGAACGACTGCTACGCCTGCGAAACATTAATGTTAACCTAATGCAATACGGTAAGCATATTGTGAACTTCAAAACAGTGTTAATTAAAACTATTATTATATTGCTAGGGATGCTACGATGTACGACGATTGGATACCGACTGTAAACATTACCTGTGCTGGCCAGGCAGGGTGCGAGCGATATGAGAGAATCCAGAATCCAAAATAAAATGTAACGTGGTGATATTAAGCGCCAAATAAAAACGTTTTTGAAAGTAATAATGAAAGTAACGGTAAATGTACTTTATGTGTTGAACTGATTCGCCTTTTATCCATCGAGCTAAAATGTGTTTTATTGCTGAAGTAGGCTACTGTAGCCTACCGTTAATACTTTAACATGTAGTGTATCACTTTGCACCCATATGAACTGCACAAGCACTTTACTTACCAAAGTGGTATACTACGAAGCAGAATTACAGAGTTAGTACTAGCTGGATAACTGAACAAAACCCAGAACAGCTCTTTTTACTTCAGTCCATGTTCCAGATTTGAGAGGGTTCCGGGTTTTACTCAGTAATTAATCCTGCTTCGTAGTATACCCCCCCAAGACTCCTTATAATAGCCTATTTGTTTATGTTGGTATTATTGTTTTGTGATGTTGTGCACTGTATATTTTGTGTACATTTTTTATATTGCTGAGCTACCTGTAAGCATTGCGCAAAGCAAATTCAAAAGGAAAATCAACCAACCTCATGATTAAATGTGATAGCCTATAAGTTTTGTTTGCATAACGTTTTGGAACACCGACATTTGGTCCTTCAACATGGCGGTTGGCGTAAACAAGTGGGCGTATCTGACCAAATTGTGACGTAGGTGACAGGCCTCTATTAGAGTTCCGACAGTATTCACGCAGCAGTAATTTCATAAAGCCAAAAAAGGATGATCGAATGAACCAGCGTCTTCCCCGTCGCTATTTTGTTAGCGGCCTGCAGCCTCCCTAAATACTTACTCTTCTCACAGGCAAACAACACAACAACGTCCTCTCAGAATGTGTATTGTGCAAAGAAAATAAAGACACCAACGCAATTAATATGGTTTAATGACCTGGAAGCATTTTAACCGATCCTGGAAGACCTCCATTTATCATTCAATTGGGCGAATACAATGAGTGGTCTTGGCACTGGGTGAATAGTGAGTCTACGTTAGTTGTTACCTTTTCCTCTGCCGAGAGTCCCAGGTGCCAAAGTGTTGTGACATTAGCCTACACTCACTGGAGTGAACATTACGGTCTAAATAGTGCTCTCATCTCGCTGTCAGCTGTGTTGTGAGAAAGCGCAGAGTATTCTAGGCTACAGGGCTGATGCTGGCCTCGAAAAGAGCCTACTATGGATATAAAAACGTAGATCTATACTGCATCAGCCGCTGTGTAACATTGCAGCGATACTAATATTGAAAATGCATGTAGGCTACAAAAAAGAAACAATCATTCATTACTTTTTTTTATTTGTGTGGAAGTATCCACATTCTGGAATGAGTTGTCTACAAATAAGATCCACATAAACAAACGTTTGTGTATTGCAGAATTCCTCTGATAAAATTGACTGTAACTCACTTAATAATAACTAGTTTTTGTGAAATTTGGCTTTTTTATAGATAAATGTCTGCATAACATTTTAACCTGAATTCCAAATTTCTCAGAACAGCAACGTATTTGTAAAACGCCCTTTGAACTATTATGCCTAAGTTGTCAAAATGTTTGTCAGAGCTAATGGTGATTTTATTGTTTAAAGAGGGTGGTTCTTAATTATTATCTTTGTAACTCTGATTATTATAACCGTATTAGGCTTTCCAGCTTGGAAGCAAAGTGGTGGAAGTCAGATCGCCGAGCTAACAATAAAGAGGCGTCATATGGAATGGGTAGGATATCGGCTGTAATGCTGCGTTCTCACATCGAGCGACGTCGCCGGAAGTCAATTAATTTTCGATGAAACTGAGCGACGGTCAGCGACCTGAGCAACTAGGCAACTGAGCGACCAAAATCGGCCGATAAATGTTGCCCGCAATTTAACTTTTGAGCGACCATCGGCCGTAACAGCCAATCAGAGTTCCACGCTTCATATTTCTCCAACCGACACAAAACCATTTTGTGAATAATTGTTCCGCTCGATTTCACTCAAATTGCAGCAATGCTTGAGCAGCTAATAATAATGGTCCAAGCCTACCTTGTCATGTTCAATGTATAAAATAACCTTAAATTATATATATGTGGCTGTTCTTCCAATATCACATTGAGCCCAAACTAAATGTTGAGTTTTTATACATAAATCTATCTTTGTATCTAGATGTCTTTATTTCGCAAAAAAATTTATTACTTGCAGGAAATGTACAAAATGGATAATATAATTTGTTTGGGGTAGTAGTACAATGAAGTTCACAGTGCAACTGGTAGTAGGTCTACCACAAGTGGCAGTGATACGATCCAGTAATATAGTCCATTCAAGTAATTTAAAAATAAATTAATAAATTGAGCCTACCATAAGTTGGGATAAGTTGAAAAGCACAATATAAACAATTAGTAAAAAGTAATAGAACCAAGAGCTGAAAACGCCCAAAAACTTGAACAATTAAGTGCTTCAATAGGCAAAACATAGAACATATGTAGTTACAGTTCTGTTCCACTCTTGTTGCATGTGTGACAATACCAGGCGTCATTTGCAGCAGGTGCATGAGTCCAACACAACCAAGGTGGTTACACCTTAAAGGAACACGCCAACTTTTTGGGAAATTGGCTTATTTGCCATCTTCCCCAGAGTTAGACAAGAAGATGGATACCCTTCTCTTCTCTGTGCATGCAGTAGGAGACCCGCACCGTTAGCCTAGCTTAGCCGCAATCACTGGAAGTGGGTTAGTCCAGTTAGCCTAGCTCCCTCAAAAGTGACGAAATACACTTCCCAACAACTCCAAAACCTTATTATGTTGTGACTTGTGTATTTACCACATGTAGAAATAACAATGTAAAATGAGATATTGTAATTTTCAAAGCAGATACATACCCTTCATTAACTATTTTCTTCTTGCCGAACCACCACTCGAAGCTAAGCTATCAGCAAGAAGCCCCCGTAAAGCACCATTGTTGAAAAAACGGCATGTGCAGGATCGGTTAAAATTTGGCGCAAAAATCATGGTATGGGAATACTACGGTTTTGGGCCTATTTATCATATACCAGGGATCATGCATCAGTTTGAATACATCAAAATACTTGAAGAGATTATGTTGTCGTATGCCGAAGAGGAAATGCCCCTGAAACGGGTGTTTCAACAAGACAACGGCCCCAAAACAAGTAAAATTAACAGCGAAAGAGATATAACAAAACATATTACACTCGCAGCACAGGACAGAAAAGAAGAGAGGGGGGAGAGCACGGGGAAGCAAGCAGGATTACAATTATTTACAGTGATAGCAGCCGGTGTTTAACCCTTTGCACAGATGGTCACACCGGCGGGACCTTTTTGCTCTATCGATCATATATGAGGTTTTTTTGTACACATTTTTTACACCTGCTCAGGACCACGCATACTGCGTTCATAAATTTAGAATGCCGCTAAATGTAGCTTCTGACTATTAATTAGAACGTTATTATTTTTATTTCCTGTTAAATTCACAAGACTAAATGTAGCCTTTGAAATGCACAATGCGAACGTAAAAAATTACGATTGTAAAACGCAAACACTTCAGATTATTCCTATTAATCAATTGTAGGCTATGAAGCTGTTTAATAAGACCCAAAACACAATGAATGCTCCCAGTAGCCTACTATTTATTCTAAATTGATAAAAAAATATGGTTAAATATGCTAATTAAAACACACATTTAACCAATGAACAAAAATAGCTTTGAAGTAACTTACAGGTCTGTAGCGTTGCAATAATGTGGTCAACGACATAATCCGTCTAACGCCAGCGGATATCCAGTTCCTCTACAAGATGCAAAGCCAGGTGGAGGTAAAGCAGCGTTTTTAGGAAATTGCCAATCTGTCCAATGTTATCGGTGCTATAGACTGCACACCCCAGTTAACATTTTTGTGTTGAAAAGTTCTCGCATTCAGGTAAGAAACCTATTTTTTTAAATACGTTTTTTAACCGGTTAGAATATAGCCAGGCTATATCCAGGTAAAACCTGAGCTAGATTCCGTCTTTTGCTCACTGGTACACGCGCATCAAAGCTCCATTAAATGATGCGTATGAATAGAAATGGCTATCACTCCCACAATGTGCAGCTCTCACAAATTTTGTTTTGCTTAATATCATGGCTCGGTGGCCTGGTGGGACCCACGACAGCTTCATTCTGTGTGGCAGCTAGTCATAGCACTCATTTGGAGAACGGTGCTGTGAGAGATGGCTGGCGTATTGAGAATATATTCATCAAATTGCTAGTCTTTGGCCATCTCCTGTAGCTGTGGTGCTTTTGTGCACAGCTATGCGTTTCTTCGCCTCCAGTTTAATGTTGATCGTCTTTTTTTTACTACCTTAACAAGTAAATAAGTAAGTCCTAACCCACTTCAGGCAATTTAACCCTTTAGGCCAATTTATAGTCAACACAAATATGCGTCAAACCAGTGCAACTACTTAAGGTCATTCCCTGCCTAGCTGCATTGAGAAATAAGCATGACATAATGGTGCAGAATGACGCACCCACATGGTCCAGAACCATTCGTTTCATACAGGTGTAGTAAATCTGGAATTTGCCAGTTTGTTTCAAAACACAAAGAATAACTACAGCTTCTATTGTAAACATTAGTGAATGAAAGAAATTACCTACAAACTGGAGGAGCACATCACTGAGCAAGTGGGAAAGAAGTGAAGCGTGATGCGTACGGGTGTTTGGAATATCCATAACTGAACATTCTGAATGATTGCTGAACAATGGGGGCTAATTAACTGGACCATTCTAGCTAACGCTCAAAATACACAAGAAGAGAATTTGTGGATACATACATTATGAAAAGTAAGAATAAATCTTGTAATCATGAAGCAAATCGTGTTACATAATACAAGAGTAACTAGTATTTGAATCAAACAAGCAATACAACGTATATTACAACAAACAGTGAATAACAAAGCAAATAAAAACTATCAAAATAAAACCCATGATCACATGAAAATGTGATTTTATGTAATGGCGCGAGTAGGCTTAGTGCTAGTAAGCAGTTATGATAATTTCAGTCCTGACAAACATCTAACTCCTGGCAAAAACTAGATACATCAATTGAAACAGTTTGTAGTAAACCGCCAGCTAGTAAAGTACTACACTGTAAAAGCAAAAATAAATATAGGGAGGTTTGCCACTAACTCTTGAGGGAAGCTATCTGGCTAATATGTCATTACATGACATTGATTGCTGCTCTTTGTATTTAAACTTTTATATAAACAGAAGTTAGATACAACCCAGTCTATTCACCTTTCTTATGATCAGTGACATGGAAGGCAAAGTGGAAAGATATCCTTGGCGGTATACTACGAAGCCGGATTACTTAGTTAGCTGGATAACTGTATCAAGTAGAACCTTCCTAAATCTGGAACACGGACTGAAGTAAAAAGAGCTGTTCCCAGTTTTACTCAGTGTAGTCCAAAAAAATGATATTTAATGTTTTACCTTATCAACTTTATAGATTTTTGTAAAAAAGTCTGGGAAGTTCAAAAAAACACCGGTTTGGAACATTCCACAGGTAAACAGTTGATATCCTATTTTAAGATACTCTTACAAGCGATACTGTAACCTCTGCATTTGCATGGATCTCTGTGGGAATTGGAGGGTTGGGAGTAGAGTTAAGTTGTAAATTACATGGGAATAGTATGGAACCCATGGTTGGCTAAATGGCTGTAAGTCATCAAGGGTCTGAGGTATCAAACGAACCTTGAAGGGTTGTTTCTCTTGACTTATTTTTACATAGAGTTCAATAGGAAAATTAGTCAGGAGAAACCACCCATATCGACTGCATATCTGGCAGTAGAGTGGTGGTTTGAGGTAAATGGTGGTTTACCATATGTAAAAGAGAATTAACAAATCACTGCTTTCTGCTTTTATGTACATTTTCCATACTGTCCCAACTTTTTTGGAATTGGGGTTTTTTCAAACCATAAATGCAAAGTGAGAAAATCCTCGTTTTGCTTACATGGATTTTGGGAGTGGGTCAGAATAAGATACCATAGTATTGATTATATCGAAGAATATGCTTCCGAAGATTTTCCTTCTTGATATGTTTGAAATATTACAAGCAGAATAATTTTATTACAGGTTTTGGGTGGGTATATCCACATATCTAGATATCTATGGAGGTAGATTTTTATCAAAAATAAACAAACACAAAAGTATAATCTGCAATTATTTTTACCATCCACACACGCACACTTCTCAATTTGTGTTTGTAGGTATAATCCACAAATGTGTTTTTGCCATTCACACACAAACACCTCTCAACTTGTGTTTCGTAAATCATCATTTGGATGAATGCAAAAATTATATTCACAAATGCAAATAACATTTTCAGATATGTTTCCAATGTTCACATTTACAAATCAAAAGCTTGGCTTGTGAACTGGCGAATTTATATTTGGCGATCGAAGGACACGCTTGATCTGCTTGGATTTACGTACAGAATTTTGAGACAAATATTCCGCTGTTTTTCCCCGTGTCGATTCACACATGATTCACTTGTGATTCACACGCAAAACTTCTTCTTCTTCGGCGCTACCTAACAACGCGATGTGTGTTCGGCTCACTTTTAGAACAAGTGGCCAAAATCGCTCATTATCTTTAAGAAGTGGATTAATGGTAAATTAAAACAAAACAGTTTTTTTAGGTTGTAAAGTTAACCCCTCGCTAATCTTGCGATGGGAAGTTTTTTAAACAGTCATTGCAGAAAACTCCTATCAGATTGCATGTAGCTAGCTAGCTAGATTACATTACAGAGGGGTAGGTCCATACACAGTAGCTACATAACTCTTTCGCCCCTCATGGGAAAGATTATGTAAAACAAACTCAATCATGTGAAGTAACGTTACTGCAGCCATTTAAATTCATTTGACAGCTATTCTCACTGATATCGATGTCTCCTATGAAATCTTTTATTTGTTCAGCTAGCTAGCTAGTAGATAACGCTGCGTTCACACAGCGAGCAACTGGTCGCCGAGTCGGTCAATTCTACGAGGCTGGGGGCGGGGCAAGAGCTTCCCGTTGTGTCATCCAAGTCAGTTCGTGCAGCTACAATTATTTGATACAGATAAACAACGGCAGTAGCCTACGTATAACAAAGATATATTTGCAATGCATCCAGGCTGGTAGATCCAATATGATATTGGAACCCTCGTGCTTTAACTGCCTACACATAACACACACAACTAAACAGCATTCCTGACAAGACAGTAGGCTCTAGAAGTGTCATGACGTTACATTAGCCTACCTGTGAACAGTAAATCATACCTTTTCGCCGTTTTGGATTCCAATAGCCTAGCCTACATGATATGCTAACGTTAGCTAAACATAGCATTTATCTAGTGTTGTGTGAACGTTTACTTCACACAATAAAATAACAAAGACCTTACCATCGGTACCAAGGGCACTCGCAATTGCCCTCCAAGCGTCATTTTTAGGCGCTTATCCCGGTATTCCTTTTGGAATACATTAAACAGGACGTGGTAGGCTTGGACCATTATTATTAGCTGCTACTCCATTGCTGCAATTTAAGTGAAATCTGGCGGAACAATTATTCACGAAATGAAGATTGTGTCATCCAAGTCAGTTCGTGCAGCTACAATTATTTGATAAAGAGAAACAACGGCAATAGCCTACGTATAACAAAGACATATTTGCGATGCATCCTATTCTTTATAGTTATATCATGACACTGATAATGATGTGTTCTCGCTAGCTAGCGATAGGCTATCTTCGTCGCGAGCTACCAATCTTTATCTACTATCTACGCTAGATACATACATAGATAGATGTATGCATAAAACTCAACATGTATTTTTTGGCTCAATGTGATATTGGTAGAACAGCTACACATATCCTTTAAGGTTGTTATACATTGAACAGGACGTGGTAGGCTTGGACCATTATTATTAGCTGCTACTCCATTGCTGCAATTTAAGTGAAATCGGGCGGAACAATTATTCACGAAATGGTTTCGTGTCGGTTGGGGAAATATGAAGTGTGGAACTCTGATCGGCTGTTACGGCCGATGGTCGCTCAAAAGTTACGTTTCGGGCAACATTTATCGGCCGATTTTGGTCGCTCAGTTTTCTAGTCGCTCAGGTCGCTGACCGTCGCTCAACTTCATAGAGAATGAATGGACTTCCGGCGACTGGGCGACCGAAGTTGCTGGATGTGTGAACGCAGCGTAAGACACCTAAATGAAAATGATCATTCAAATTGCATACTCCTTATTTTAGCTCAGTGTTGTACTTCCTAGTTCCTATCAATGGTTTTACATCTCTGGTTTCTATTTTTGAGAGAGATTTGGAATCCAAGCTAATGTTGGCTTTTTTTTTTTTTTACTTTTAATGTAAAAGTAGCGCTGATGAGCCAAAAACACATCGCCGTGTTAGGTAGCACCGAAGAAGTTAAGCATGTGTGAATCGACACGGGGAAAAACAGCGGAATATTTGTCTCAAAATTCCGTACGTAAATCCAAGCAGATCAAGCGTGTCCTTTGATCGCCAAATGTAGATTCGCCAGTTCGCAAGCCAAGCTTTTGATTTGTAAATGTGAACATTGGAAACATATCTGAAAATACTATTTGCATTTGTGAATATAATTTTTGCATTCATCCAAATGATGATTTACGAAACACAAGTTGAGAGGTGTTCGTGTGTGGATGGCAAACACATACTTGTGGATTATTTTTTTACGAAACACAAATTGAGAGGTGTTTGCGTGTGGATGGCAAAAACACATTTGTGGATTATACCTACCAACACAAATTGAGAGGTGCGTGCGTGTGTGGATGGTAAATATAATTGTAGATTATACTTTTGTGTTTGTTTATTTTTGATAGAAATCTACCTCCATAGATATCCCCCTATACTGATTAAAAGATGTAATTCGTAATTCTAACTCGAAAATTTGTAAAAGTGAGTTTTATGAAAACAGTTGATTTGTAGTTAAATATATCATTATTTTATGATTTACAGCAGTGCACAATTTAGCAATTTTGGATAGATTTGGAGACAATAAGGGACAACAGGGTACACTACCTTTTGAGTCATAGATCTTTAGTAGTTCTGCATATCACCCTCAGATTTTTCAGACTTGTGTACAAGGAGTCTGTGATCCAATAAATGTATAGTTTTACCTGTTTTACATATGTAGCTCTCAGTATTTAATTTCAAACTAAAGAAAAACATTTTTACCTAAATTATGTATTATAAGCCACTAGTTTGTCTCCCCTTGTTTTCTCTCATTATACATGGTATCTCTCACGATAGCCTTTGACCCTGTAACATATCACTATAGCCTTTTATGAAGCCATTTCTCAAACAATTATCCCATTTGCACCACCTCAATAATCTAAGTTGATAAATATGATATGTTTACAAACGACATATTAAATTCAGTTCAATTACTTACTACTGTGGATGTGTTGCAGTATGTTTAAATGCCATTTGGTAAAATGTGCAGTTATATAACATTTAACTTGCACAAAAAGTTAAATAAAATGTTTTATTTATGAATCAACAAATTAGCTAATTATGAAATGAAAATACGCTAAAGCAAAATTTGCACCCACACCGGCCCTTTTTGGATAAGATTGGACACCCCTGCTGTAAATGGATGCATTTTTCTTTTTATGCATTGATATTAAATCCTTGTCCTGGAGAGCCACAGAGTTACTTAGTGACCGATTCAGACCCATGTAACCAGGTGACCTGAGTTAATTGTGTAATCAACTGCTTTAACTGATCAAGTGCTGAGTAACAACGAAAGCCAGCAGGCTCTCCAGGACCAGGATTGAGGACGACTGCCTCACTTCTGACATACTTTTCATAGCATTTAAATATCCATCCATGTTCACTTTCCTTCCTGAATCTTCCCATATTAGACCAATTAATAGTTTTCATAAATGTGTCAATTAGAAAGTCAATTGTATGATTTGTCACTTGACTGTAATGTTGGAGTGCCTATGGGGACCCCTGGAGGATAACCATTGAAATCCAAGTTTAAATCCCTGCAGGTCACATGCAGACAAACTTGTGGCCCTAATTATAAATGCAGTTCAAGTGGATACTTTCACCCAGTGGTCTGTTTGGGATTGGTTAGTTTTTGTAATTAGCAGCCAAAATGTTCTTCTGGGTCATCTCCAGGATTTTGGACAGCAGGCAGCATGAAAATATAATTTTTTTAATATTCTGTTGCTTTGGGGGTACAAACATGTTTGTTCGGTGTAGGGGACCACTCAGACAACTGTGGACAGTCACCGCCCACCCACCCCGCAGCACCGGAACAATTTGTGCATACTTGCGAAGTAAACATGAGGCGAGCATCATTGAAAAGGATTAGCCTCCAAGCTCCCCTCCTGCTATAAAGCTCCTTGGAGAGAAGGACCAGGGAAATGACTGGCAAACAAACAACTATTTCATTTATGTTCTCTAAGCAGCAGGTCATGTATTTGCTCTTTTTTGTCCCCTTAGCACATCTTCACCCCCCCCCCCCATTGCTCTCACTTGTTTCACCGCTTTGGCAGCTGCACAGAATGTTTTTTTCTGTCTCAAGGTTCTTATCTGACAAAACATTGCCACCTCAACACACCCCTTTGGGCATTCACAAAAACACTTAGAGAATACATAAGCAATATGTGATATGCATATATGTTGCCTCTCCACACATATGCAATGTCAAAATCACTTTCAAACACATTAACCACCCCACTTTTTCTACATAGCAAGGAAGGAATGTAAAACGTTATATCTTGGCTTTACTGCATCTCTCCCTAAAATGATCAATATTCAAAGATGTCTGGAAAGAATCATCGTTTGTACATGCAGACTGAGACTTGAGAAGGGACCACTTGGAAGCAATGAAACTTTTACGAGCTGACACATACAGCCTTGGAAGTCACTGAGGAGACTGTTGGAGGCTTCGGGGTAAAGGGGAGGCCAGTGGTGTAGCCTGACATGATGAAAAACAGCTGCTCTTTCTCATGGAGACAAGCATGATAACTTCACAGTCATACCAGTCACATTTTAAAGCATTGGACTTTATTAAACAGCTGCCTGTGACTGCAACTGTTTGATAAATGGGTATTTTCTTGGAAGCTATTGCATTATCTTTGACTGTACTTGGTTTTCTCAATACTGTTCTAAATATGAAAATATCCATTTGCCATGTTTTGTTTTTGCAAACAACTTGCCAGTCTGAAACCTTCACAGTAACCTTTTTTACTAAAAAATGCTTTTCCCAATTACCTTATCAATGGAGACATTTCACAGCATGTGGTGAATCTCAGCTAATCGGCTATGTCTTCACATTTCAGAGCCTATTCATTCATAGTTTTCCCCTTTTTTGTGAAAATTAATTACTTTACCAGAGAGAGCATAGATTTAAGTAAATGCCATGATAAATGACCCAATTCTACACAAACTATACTCTATACTATGACAAATTTTACAATTGACAGTTGATTGGACATGGACGGCTTATGTACAAAATCTCAAAAAGTCTCCTCTTTTTTTGTGAAGGTTTGTACACTTGGCATGTCCAAGGAATCACACATGTTTTGTTTGCACACCACCTCAGGGCATTCACAGTTACCCAGGACTTCCTGTCCTGAACTGATATACGAGCCACGGATTACATCGGCAAATAAAGTTATCATACATATTCACAGGCATAACTGACTGACCCACTTTAAAGCCAGCCAGCCCTTTAGCCAAAGCAAGAGCTTGTCGTCACTGCAACTTATCAATGACTGGAAGCAATCTGTTCCACACACATGAAGGACAAGTTATGTTTTGTGATGCACTGCTGACTTTGATTTGCATAACTTACAGGCTTAGATCAGAACAAATCAAGTGCATATTGCAGAACCGACAGAACAGCAGTATTTTCTTGTCTTTGTTTATCATTTCTCAGAGAATGACTAAACATTGAAAATTACTCTTGCAGACAAAGAATTTTCACCATGGGATCAGCATGAGGTTAACACATGATGGACACCTAAACACCAGTGGCAGTATTGTACAGGACAGCATTGCAGTTATTATATCCACTGCCACTGCAACATTACAACATATATCAGGATCACAACAAATGTTTTCTGCAGAATTGGTATTGCCACTTGGCTCTTGGAAAAAATTCTTGGAGTTTCTTGATGTTTTGTTCACAATGTCAGTTCAGTGTTAATAGAAGCATCAACACAAATTGCTTGCAGCATTCCACACTTCCTGTTTGAAAACCTGGGTGGGTATAACAGAAACATCCTAATTGTAAAAATCTTATCTTATATCACTTTAGGAGGCCGTGTAGGATTTTTGCCATTACAGAACGAGAACTCCTAAGTGTAGATAGGACATGAAAGATAAGATGGGTAGATAGATTGAATTTAGCACTTTCTTCTGTAATGGTAAAATGGGATTTTTCCAAACTCTGACTTTTGAGATAAGATAAGGACATGCAGTTAGGATTTTGTTCAGTAATAGGCCCCCTGCTTATCAGTCTATGAGAACCCATTTCTCAGAAATAGGATTGTTTCATATTTATTTATTCCTTGTACATGTTTGCCAGCTAAAACACTAATTGTAATCATCACATCCAGACAAAGCACCAGGATACTTTTTGTCAGGGATCCTGTATTATTTTGTACATTGGCAATCCTAGATCCCTATCTACTCTCATACTGAAGTGCTACAATTATATAGGAAGCCATAATGGTCATGTCATGTCATCATTTGGGACATGTTACAGGTTCAAAACTATAACCAGTACATGTATTCAATGCAAAAGAGTCTATACCAATGGAAACAAATCCTTTCATTTATCTCAAAAATGTACAAAACAGGAAGTGGGATGAGCACACACTTTTATTTAATTACTTCATAATAGGTTTCTGTACCGTGTTATAAAATTATTGAATAAGGAATTCATAATTATAGATGTGCTCACACTTGCTTTTTTGTTTATGTGGCAGCTTAGAAAAATGTTAATTCTCTGGGCACGGCAGACGGAAGTCTAGTTTTGTCTGTGGTGGGTACCACGGTGTCTCAATTTCGATTTGACAAACCGCATGAGATAAGCTTGCACCTTCACAAACAGCTTTCACATTTGGCCATCTGCTACCCATCACAACAGCACACAGCCCACTCGCAGAATGAAAAAAGGCCACCATCGCTGAAACCGCCATCCATATTGTGAAGGTACTGTAAAATAGAAGGTATAATGATAGATGTACCTGTTGAATGTTATTGGTTTGTCACTCCTACTTTACAGCAAATATTCTGAGTTTGCAGTGTTATAACCCTTTTACTTAAAGAAGATCAAAAACCCTGACTTTGTTACTGTTCATAATATTATATGACTGCCTAAATCCAGACATTAACAATCTCTATAATCTGCTGAGACATACTACTCAAGATCGCTGTGGTATTTGACCTATGCATACCTTCTTTTTCTGACATCTGTGTCATCCTGCCTGTAGTTTCACTAAGTTGTGATCTACCAAAAACTTAATCTGTAAACAGGGCAAGTGGTGAATGTATTCTGTTGAATGTGAATTCTGTATGTAGTATATTACTACATACAGTATTATACATAGTATTACTATGGTAAAGATTTATCATGAAAATGGTTCCTTGCTACCAGATGCGTTTAACAAATATTGCACCAATTCTTCTTTTAACTAAATAAATAACATGGATTAAACACACTTTTTAAGGCATTTACAAATGTAAGTGGGTGAATGATTTATATTTATTTTTTTCAGCTCTGAATGCAACAGTAAATACCTCCCTCGGGAAACATATAATACGAATACACAAGCAACACAAGGATTGTATTATATTTTACTATGTGACTCTGAGCATTTAACAAAGGAGATGATGGGTGATGGTTTCCTGTGCTTGTCAAACATACTTCACTACTTGAAGCTTCTTGATGTCACCTGCCATTATACTGTCTGAAATTGTGGATTCTATTTCATTTGCATGCAACCCAGGCTTCCATTGCATTCTTAAACTGATACTCATCCTAACAATGTGGTCTAACTAACAAAATACTAACAAACAGCAATAATGCTAATGATACACACTCTGTTCGCAATAATGTTACAGGCATATCACAACCTGCTGTAGTTTCTTTCCTCCCTGGTGCCAGAATGCCTAACACTGCATTGCATTTCAGTGTTCTAGGCAGAAAGTTTGCGGTATAAGGGAAATTTGAATTCATAAAAGGGATTCACACCATTGACATTTAGTTGGGATAATCCAATGTCCTCAAACTCATGCCTATAATAAAGAGTTGTAATGGCACACCTCTATGTTGCAGTTACTGTTTGACTCTCTGACATCCTATAATGCTGGATTTAACTGGCCTCCTTAAAAAATCCAGTTGGATGACTCCTTTCATCTTATCATGACTGTATTGAATTGTCCTGAATATCACCCAAAACAATGGTCCACAGTATTAATGCTCACTGATACAAAGGTCTGAACTGTCTGCTCAATCCTCTTAGCTTGTGAACCCCACCCAGTTGAGACTGTAACAGGTTTATTAACTTGCCTCCTAAGCACTCGTTCCCTGGGGACTTCGTAAAGGTAACAAAATTACAGTGCATGCCATCTGTTCACCAGTCTGTTAAAATCTTCTGCAATAATTAGATCCCATCAAAACTGGGTCTCTGAACACTAGGTCACTGACTGCTAAAGCTGCTCTTGTAAACACGCTAATTAAGAGAGCAAACATGGCACCCTTACTTTGACTGAAATGCTGCTCAGACTAGAGACCAGAAAGTGTACAATTAATTGGGACCCATTCCAATTGCACCCGTTAAAATAGGATAACCTTTATGTCTTATTGTGGGGGTGGTAAATTCTTTATCAAACCAAGTCTTTCTCTGCAGATAGTATTGATTCTATGTAGATTTTAAAAGACAGCAAAGAGTTTCCTTCAATTTGCTTGATTTTCCTTCACATATTTTCACCAAACATTGACTTCAATCAAACAGCTTAAAACTGAAAACCAACAGACCCTGCAGCCATGTCTTTGACTGCCAAAGTCTTGCCTTAGAATCATCTTTCAATTAGCAAGTGAATGTCTGCACAATATTTAGACCAAAGGTTGACATCAATTGAATCACTCAGAAGTTAAAACTGCCCATGTGGCTCTCCAGGATTGAACTGCATCATTCCAGTGCTAAAAGTATCAAATTCATACTTTGCTTGGTGTTTGCCGAAAATGTCAATGTGAGAATCATTATCATTATTATTCCAGCTATTACCACTGTTATACATTGGACCTAATTATTTCCTCTCATCTTTAAACAAAGAGTTTGGTTGTTCTTGCCAAGAGAGTGTTCTCGACCGTATATTTCCACAGAAGGTTCTACATAGGATTTGCAGAAGTATATGTATTCCTCTGCCAATTTGATAAAAAAATTCCCAATGTTCATGATCTAGTTTTAAAAATTGTATTTGCAGTAAATTATATGAGAAGCATGGTTAATCACATAGGCTACCTTATTTTAGAATCTCTCTGAATTACTGGCGCGTTCTAATTGCGGTCACATTTATGCACGTATCTCACTGAGCAAAAGCCAGAATCGAGCTGCAGAATTTTACCGGGATGGCCTGGCTACATTCCAACCGGTTAAGAAGTTTATCTGGTTTTTCACCTGAACACGAGACAGCGTTTCACCGACTTAAACAAAAACTTTCACTGGGATGTATGGCACCGATAATATTGGACAGGTTGGAAATTTGATAAAAACCCAGCTTTTTTACCTCCACCTGGCTCCATCTTGTAGAGAAACTGGATATGCTGGCATTAGTTGGATTGTGCTGTTGACCACAATTGCAACGCTAGCTACAGACCTGTAAGCCACTTTAAAGCTAATTTTGTTCATTGGTTAATTAGCATATTTAAGGTCATATAGAATTTCAGCAATTTTGAAAAAATTGGAGACTAGTGGGAGCATTCATTAGTCTATGGTATGGGTCTAATTAAACAGCTTCATAGCCTACAATTGATTAATAGGCGTAATATAAAGTGTTTGCTTTTTTAAAATCGTAATGCAATGTGTATTTCAAAGGCCACATTTAGTCTTGTGAATTTAACAGAAAATAAAAAAATAATAATATTCTAATTATCACTCAGAAGCTACATTTACCAGCATTCTGAATTTACGAACGCGGTACGCGTGGTCCTGAGCAGGTGTAAAATTTGTTAGTGCGAACATATCTCAGATACGAAAACGTTGATGAATGATGAAATGAATTATGAAATACGACCACATTTTCAAATACGAATGATTTACGTACAAATGAGTTCTGCTCACTTTTCATGAATGAGGCCCATTGTGCAATGCCCTCAACACAACATAACCTAGAAATCAAGGAAATTAATTTTGGTTTATGATCTGCTCCAAGTCAAGTATATAATGTCAGTCTTTGGCTGGCCATCCAACAACAGCTTGAATTCCAAAATTGAGATTCCAAAGGAATGGTCAACACTGCATCTTTTTGTGTGGACTGGATCTGGACTTACAGCTGGAGATGAACCAACTGAGCCAGAGGTGCCTCTGTTTCCCACAGAGCTCATGCATACAAGACTGAGTCCATCTTAGAAAGCGGATCTATCCATTATTATGTGCTGCATTGAACGGTAAAAACAATAGAGATGGGGATGAATTCTGCAGCAGAGAGGCGGAGCAAAGCACTCTTTCAAAGAATCAGAAGGAAAGGCATTGTTATTCCCTGTTATATTATTTAAAATGTAAAACTGCATTGCAGTTTGGGTGATTTCCCATGAACTGCAAGTGTCAACCAGTCTCATAACACAGCAGCGACAAGCCTCTGAAATTAGCAAGCTAGCTACAGTGACAAAAATATTAATGTGCGAAATAAATGTGAAAGAAGTGAGCTACTTCACTTAATGTGAATGTTTTCAAGATGCCATTTTTATTATGCCACACATTATGATAACGAAACAATCCATTAAAAAATTTTACACTATATTTAACTTGTTTTACAACAGGGACAATTGGATAATCTTTGCACATCAGAAACGTTGATGAATACTTGGGCTCATAAAGCCCCTGATCGTTAGAGGAGCTGCTCAAGAAAGATTAGCGTTAAAAGCCAGTAATACATCAACCAGGCTGTGCAAATAAAGGCATAAATTTACAGATTGAACAAGGATAAAGTTTGTATCTTGGCCACATTCTCTGAACACTAGTCATAGGTGTCATTCTAGGATGAGGAAATCTAGATCTCGGAGGTTGCTTTTGGAATGTGTACATGCCATAAGCAATTGAATTCATGGTTTATGTTTCCACCTATTATTCAGTTGTATTAACACAGACAAATGTGATAAAATCTGTATCTTGGCAAAAAGTATGAGCATTGTTCTGTTCTAACCTAACAAATAAATGTAACAGAATAATTTACAAGGCAAGCTGAAACGTGAAGTATATTTCCTTTAATCAATGGCAGTGACATTGACATTACGCTCCTCAGAGAAGGCACACTAAAATATTAAAAAACATAATGATTTTAATGTTTCCTCCCACTAGAAAGGCACAAATATTTATTGTACATTATATTATAATTATTGTACATCCAAAAGTAAACAATTAAATCTTGTTTTCTTAGTAGATGCTACATAGGTTATATTTCAGATATCATACAGCTGCATTTTTACCAAAGCAATTAAGGTACAGCACCTCCATGAAAGTACCCCAGCTGGGATTTGAGGACCACTTTCCAAAACTCTTTGCTGCAAACTCACGCTGGAGTTCATAGGTACCAGAACTAGCATTTTAATCAAAGTATGCAAATATTCAAAACCACATTGAGCTATAATAAATTTCCCACACTTTGTTACAGAAAACATCATCTTCACGTGTGTGAAATAACTGCTGGACATTCTCAAATGTATCTGAAGAAATATACTTTAACTGTGAGGCTATTTTTCGACCCTAAGCGCCCCGTAGTACTACTGCTATGAGCCTATCATGGAGGAGAGGCCTATCTCCCAATGATTATATAATGTGTATAGACTGGTAGTAGCCTATGGTTGCCTGGTGTGCAGTTGGGGATAAGTAATGCGATGGTAACCCTGAAAGTTCCCTGGCTGAAATAAACCCACCCTACCCCTTGTGGGATGAGGTCAATTAGTCACAGTGAGTCATTTTTATTGGCTCAGTTACTTGGGAGGGCCACTACTCAATTTTCTTCTGCTATTATTGCAGCAGCCTCCCACTGAGGGGTCAAACAAACAGCTAAGAAAAGGCAAAACAATAAAAAAGGCAGTAAGCGGGATGCTTTTAGGCATGAAGAAAATAGCATGGAATATCTGTGATTAATTGAGTAAATTTCAAAGGTACAGTACAGACCCCTCTAAAAACATTCAACAACATTATAGCAAGAAGGATCACATATTTTTTGATAAATCATGCATTAGCCTGTGTTTGGAAAACAGACAGGCAGATACACCTAAATCGGGGGGAGGGGGGTTGCTGCGGTGCCGGCAAATTGTTCAGTGTGGCGGGTTGCAGTTCTATTTAAATATATACCAATATTTTGGTGTTTAAAAACATACCCACTTTGATATCTAAGCTGCTGAAAAGGCAGCACAGCACATTTTTTGAAATGTGTGAAATTTTTTGAGCTGCGCATTTGAGCATGAGATTGATCCTCAACGTGTGAGTCTCATACCAGATGTGTGAAACGGTTATAACAGACATCTCCCATATTGTCCCACTCAGTAACAAGCTACCTCATTCAGGACCATTATAGCTTTTGTCTATATAGACCAATATAGATATTGTTAAGATGGAATACTTTGCACTGACTATTTTAAATGGGACAGAACTGATTGATCATTCAAACAACTGTTTTCAATAACAGTTTAAGATTTGCTTGACCTCTGTTATCTATGTTGTATGCTAATTTGAAGTACATTTCATGAAAGTTGCTCAGTCAGTTAATCTGCTCACATTTGCACAATGACATTTTTGACTGCAAGCTTGTTTGATCAAGAGCCCTTTTTCAAATTGCTTCATTTCAGCTTTTTCTAATGCTGAGAAAGGGAGCTCGGACCACAGTAGAACCAAATGTATTTGAGTAAACAAAACACATTTTTGGGAAACAAAATTTATAGACAAATAAGAGTTGTTGACAAATAACAGTTGTTGACAAAAAAACACTTGAGAATTTCTTCCAAGCCAAGGAAAGGGATGTTGAAACAGCAGCTGAGAATATCAGATAAATGAATTCCTAAAGAAATAAACAAACTTAACACAAAGACAAAGATGTGTTTAAATAATTATTTGTGTAAAAATTTGAATTGCAATATCCTACTGTAATGACCACTGTGAAGGACAAACAGGCACTATGAGATCCTGTAAACCCATGCTATCAATTTTATGTTGATAAAATGAAATGCAGTTAGATTAACTAATATATATTTTCAGTGATTTTCACAATGATTCACAGATTTTTTCTAAATCATACCTGGCTGTGGAAATGTTAAAATATCAAAATCATCTATCCAGAGAGTCCCATATTTCCATACGACATGGTCCAAAATGGTGCTTTCTTTTCGGTTTCACCAAATGACATTGGATAACTTTTTTTTTAATTAGAGCAAAAGCATTTTTTAAAAAGCATTAATTTAGAAATATAATCTCCTCACAGCATTGCAGTATATGGGTATATGTTCTTTTAAAATATGAACCAGAATGAATTATATTTTATATAACAGTTTTATGAATGCTTTATATTTGCCGAGATATTTTTGTAAGTGAATTGGTGGTTTTTCCATCAAAATATAATGGGACCTAATTTGTGTCCTTGTATTCATTCCACCTGAGCTCTCATTTTATTAATATTAATTGGTGACTTTGTTGTTCAATGAATTGCTGTTTACGTAACAATAATATAATATATATAATAATAATAAGTCAAAACATTTTGTTGAGGAATGCTATTTTTGTGAAAATTGCAATAAAACCTCAAATGTGCAATACAATTCTTGTGCTGTTCAGGCTAGGAATGGGACGAGAAGTTTGTACATAGTCAATTGTGTAGACTAATATTGTTGCAGATGTGAGGTTTATTCTGAGTTGGTTGTGTACATTTTTTGATTGGGATTTAGTTGGGACTAGTTTATGGGCAGAGCGTAGGGATATCTGGGCTGTAATTGGGTAAATGCATAAACAGGAAGAGCCGTGAGCGTGTGATTTGTGTGTGATGGAAGACGAGCTGGATGCCACGGTATGTGATTCTGTGCGATTGTGTATAATTATTAGTTTGTGCATAGAGTTAGGCTTAATGCTGATGTATGTTTGTATTTTCTGTTCCAGGTTAAATAACCTGATCCATTTTTGATAAAACTACCAAAAGGATTTGAGTTGTCCGCGTCCAGTTTGTCCTTAATGCGCCAAACGGCTGCACAATTCTACTTATATCTACTGTATTGTGGCATTCCATCACTTGTAATAATAATTGTCAAACTTATTTTTTTTATTAAATGTGTAATTTTAATCATTAATAAAATATATAATCTTTAATATACATAGGAAATTTCCTATATATCTCAGTACTGGTGGTATGTGTTTTCTGCAGTTAATAATTGTGGACCTGACTGTATTTGAAGAGCTAATTCAGCATAATCAACTCTGTGTAGTCCTCCCCCGAGATTGATTCTATTACCTGCACTTCATACCACACAATGGCAATTTGATGGCAAAACACTCTTAAGACTTAAGAGCTTACAACCTCCATGTTTTGACTGCCAAGCATGTTTACAACATTAATCAATGGTATGATAATACTGTATAGACAGAAGTCCTTTGAAAATCATTGATCTAAGTAACAGGAATTACTCTTGTTAATATCTACTCTTGGGTCATGTGGTCCAGATCTTGGGATTCCAGACTGGTCTTGTGATCAATTGTGAAGAACAGCTGGTCTAGTCACATTGAGGATGTCTTTTGTGGGGAAAAAACTAATCACAAATAGACTGAGTCTATTGATTTAGAGGATTGTTCTCCTTCAGGTTAAATGTTAAAATGTTTGCTTACACTGTTTTGTTTGAAGAAGTATACATTTATTGTCAAGCTGATCACTATCATACAGTAACTTGCCATTTTATCTGTGTGTACCACAAATAATTCCCACAAATTTCTTTGAACCAAGCAAGTCATAAAGCCAGTCAGATTTGCGGGTTAATTAGTATTTTAAAAAGTAGACACAGAACTGGCACAACAAAATTACCCTTTCAGGAACTAACAATTTGTCTTCATATAAAAATAATCAGACAAAATCACAAAAGACCATCATTTAATAGTAATTATACACTTTGCCCAGGAATTACAAGTTCATAAAAGCCTATCAAATTGGAATATTTATTGAAAACAAAATAGCAGTTTGATTTTATTGAATTGAAATCTTAGCAACATAAATGAGAAGTACACACATGGAAGTAATTTGATAACAATGATGTCATAACTGGTAATGCATTTTGGGTTTAAGCTATATTAACTGGTGCTCTTGTGAATTCTGAAGCATTTGCTGATGAGGGAGTTTTGCCAAAATATTTCCATTTTGAGGACACTTAATAAACCTTGAATGAGTCAAGTGAGTGCTGGCCTTATTACTGTCTTGCAATTACTGTGTGCTTCAGGACCTGCAGTACTCCCTTATGGCTATTTTTGTTTTCTGTGGATTTGAGCAGCCCAATTGATTTTTATTTGAGCCAAAACACTGGATGAACCATTGGTTCATTATAACGCCTTGCGTTCACGTCGTTTAAATACCATGTATTGTTGCGCCCATTACAAGTGAGGGGAAAATAAGGGGAACACAAATAACCTCGCGAAAGAACGAGGAACTCGATATCCGAGCAAAACAAAGAAATAAGCAGTAACGCTTATCTAACGAGGAACTCTATATCCGAGCAAAACAAAGAAATAAGCAGTAACGCTTATCTAACGAGGAACTCGGTATCCGAGCAAAACAAAGAAATAAGCAGTAACGCTTATCTAACAAGGAACTCGGTATCCGAGCAAAACAAAGAAATAAGCAGTAACGCTTATCTAACGAGGAACTCGGTATCCGAGCAAAACAAAGAAATAAGCAGTAACGCTTATCTAACGAGGAACTCGGTATCCGAGCAAAACAAAGAAATAAGCAGTAACGCTTATCTAATGAGGAACTCGATATCCGAGCAAAACAAAGAAATAAGCAGTAACGCTTATCTAACTCCCGTTTGTGGAGCGAACAACAGAAAGAAAATAAACTCTCAAAAGAAAGGCTTAGAGTAAGAGCACTCGTTGGTATGAGTGAAAAAACAAAGAAACGAAAACCCTCTGCTCTGAAATAAGAGCGAAAAGAACTTTGCTTTCTTTCTAAATTGTACTGCTAACAAGTCCCGTGTTGAGAAGCAAAGCGGTCGATAGCACTACAACTTCCGATACCTTTTTTACCGGCTCGAATGTTACGTGAAATAACATGGAAGCAACGAGAACAGGAGGAAGCGGGGTATAAATAGCGAGAGGAAATGCAGTACAGGTGAACTCACTAATCACCGAGGCGAACGCGAAACCCGTAGCGGAACACAAAAAAATCAGATAGATTTACAGGTCGACGAGAAAAGGAATGCAAAACGCGGAGATAAGGAAATAAAGGCATGATCCATGACAGAACCTTAGTTTTCTTCGTCCATCATATTTTTTTAATTACAGTGACAAGGTTTCCATACTCTCAACTTATTAAAACCCAGCTGATTTCACCTGTTATTCCATAACTTAACAAAACGAGAAGAGAACTAAGCGTCTAATTAGAAACGAAAACAAATTTGCAGTACGTTACACAATTAATTCACAATTAATTTTAATGCCATTTTCTGCATGTGCGCTGCATGTTCTCTGTTTCCCCTGCTGTAAGTCGCACGTTTCACAGTCTTAAAGTGGATTGTTTTAAAGCATTACGCTACAAGTAAAACAGGTTGGTCACATTTCCATAAGCAGGACATTATAAAAGGGGAAATATGCATGAACATATGGGTTGCCAACCTGACAGCTTTATTGTATTTAGTGTAATCATTAAAGCAGAATAACGGTATTATTAATCAATATTACTATGCAGGTAGCCTAATCAACTTCGGATGAAGCTTGAACTTAGAGAACTCCATGAGAACAGCCTCATGGAATTGATGTTTGACGCTTTCATTACATAATCAAACGAAATTCATTGAACAAGCAGGCTAATTTGGCGTTTTCTAAGGTGAGACTGAAGCCATCGATTATTCGTATTTGCAACAGCTTATTCTCAGCTGTTGCACGTCCTTTTAACAAAATGTAACCGCATATATTTGTAAAATAACAGCCGTCGGGAATTACCGGGAACTCATAGGCTAATGGTTAGTCCGAATAATATTTACTATTGATCCATTTAGCCTATTCCTTGATCGCACTAAACATGCACAAGCATGTCTGTTTCGCCTTCAAGCAATCCACCAAGGTGAAAAAGCAGGCTTTTAAAGGGAATGGGATATGACATTTTGATTGGTTTATTGCATGTCACGCCCAAGACACACCTATAATTAATGAAGAGACTAGGTTCAGCCCATTTGCGTGTTGCGCCGTGCTTAGCTCCCAAAAAAACACGCCGGTAAACTAGCAGAAATGGACTTGGACACGCCCTAAATTGACTTTACGCCATGCACTTAGGCCAAGCGCCAAGATCGGCAAGATAGAGCCCCTGAAGTCTGTAGCCCAATCTCAAGTCAGAATTAAGTTAGTCACCTAATTTCAGCGGTTTAATAATGCTGCATAATAATCTTTTGCTGCATTTGTTATGAACTCGTAGCAACCATGGCTGCAGGCAAGGAGCTGTCGCTATCTCTAATACTTTCTGAGCAACAAAAGCTAAGTTATGAGGAAACATAACCAGTATCACAACTGTGATCTTTCTCCCCCTTTTTCCAGGGGTGTAACACAATGCTGTCAAGTGAAGGATGTGGGCACTCATAAACATTGAAACTACCCCGAAGCTAAATTGCATTCCAAGCTCTTGTTCAAGCATTCCCATGAAAATACAGATTCATACATTTTGAATGACGTCACTTTCCTCCTACTTGGCAACCCGGAGCTGTGAAATTATACCTGAGTTTTCAAATTGCAATTCCGAGTTAACAGACCGTTCTAGTGTATCTTTCGTGGTCAGAAGGTCGTAATTACGAGTTTCTGAGGTATCAGAAACGCAGCTACACAACCGAAGTTGGTTTGAATTATGGGTAAATTAAGACATTGCACAAACTGTAAACAAACATGGTGGATGATAAACTGTACTGGAAAATCACAATATATTCTAAAATATTTGCATTTAGGACAAGTTGTTTTACTGTGATATTTTTCTTCCATATGAGGCATTTGACGAAGTGAGTAGAATAACATGACTTAGCAAGATGGTTCATAGCAAGATGTATTCAGTCAGAAACAGCTACAGGAACATTACGGTGCCCTACATTAGAATTTCAGTCAGCAAACCTTAAATGCTAAATTAACTAAATTAAATTTGCATGACAGATTTAAGTTTGCATCATGTTTAATTGAAATTATATTTGAGCACCTAAAATGACTGTTGTCCTTTCTCCTAATAAACTTTTCGTTAGCATAGCACCTTAGCTATCTGGCAATTGGAGTTTTGCTAGCCAGCTAGTAGCTAAAATTGGACCAATCTTAAATGTTTTCACAATAAACAGAAATGTGCGAACTAATATACATTTTATATACATATAACCAGTCTATATAGCTGCCGCTCCAATACTAATGAGTGAATAAATGTTATCACTTAGTTTGGTAAAGGCTCACTCAGTAGTTTTGGTTGCTAATCAACAAAAATGACATGCATGGCAACTAAGTACCGCAGTGGATCATGGTTCTCATAGTTTATTTTTTTACTGTAACCAACCACAATACAATAAAACAAAACCATTTCCAAGGCATGGTTCACTTGGCAAAATGTTAGCTAACTATTCTTATCGATATATTATCTGACGAGTGAGCATCAAGTAAAAACGAAAAGTGAGTGAGTTTGTTTCCATGATGAAAAGCTGTGCAAGGACTACAAAAAAGATCAGAAATGAATAACAAAGAAGAACGAAATGTGGAAGACAGAAGATGAACAAGGAAGTAGTGTCGGACCGACACTTATTTTTATTTTTCCTTTAGGGGTTGATTTTATAGATATTTATTGTTACTTTTATTAGGTTAATTCTAAACAATAGTGCCATATCATTGTCTTTTTGCTCATTGAAAGCAATTGTAATTTATTTAGCAACCAAAAATACTGAGTGGGCGTGTAATATTAACTTGTATAATATTATATTTATATTTGTATAATATTTGTAATTTTGTTGCATGGGAACCAAATCTTGTCTGTTTATATTATTTATATGAGAGGGACTATATCCTCTGATGGATAGATGACATAGATGAATTGCTCAAGATAATGCAAAGTAAAAGAAATAAGGTCATGCTATATACTGACATTTTCTTGTAGGGTTGTAGGCACTCTGCCATGCCCAAAAGCACCCTTTAACTCTAACTATATTCACAATGTAGCACTGCCTCTTGTACCTTATTGCTTAATTTTGGTAGTCATAGTTTCATATAGTTGTAGTTAAATTGGAAAAAACAATTACTGTCAGAAAGCATTGAGCAAAAAAATTTAGGCTAACCATAAACTCCTAAACTTTCCTGAATTTCTTTCAGCTTGATGTTCAATATTGGCAGTTATATACCGATGAAGTCAATTTAACTGGCTCATAAATGTGTCCAAACTGAATTAATTAACAATGATTTTACTCTATGAGATAAGAAGTCAAATAACTGTCTGAAGACAATTTGGTTAATCACAGGTGGCTCATTTATAATGCTCTTCTGAGAGAAAAAGGGTGGTGGAGTTACTGTACACTCCGTCATGGGCGTAACCACGCATTCTTTGGGGGGGGGAGGGGGGTTTTGTCCCCCGCAATGTTGGAAAAATACCAATTTGACCCCCTCAATGTTGAATCAAAAATATATATATATTTAAAATAAAAACGTTAAATATTTCCTGCCGATTTTTTCTGATTTTCATAAAACATAAGTGTTTTACCCACCCCTATCGCCATATGCGCTGCGCGTGAATTTGAACTGGCATAGCCTAACAACAGTGGGTTTTACCAAAGCCAGTTTTACAACGTTAACCGCTGTTGTCATCCTGTAATGGTTAACCTTTACTTTCAATTGTTTTTGTATTAACATTACCAAAGTCTTGTCTGAAAACAAAGTTAATTTACCCATGTATCTTACAATATTAGCTAGACGTAGTTTTTGACAGATGATCAGTTTGCGCAATCAGGAAGTATATACAGTCAAGCCGGAAAGTCTGCCCACCCCTTTCACCTTCTCCACGTTTTATTACGTTACAGACATATTCTAGAATAGATTGAGTAAATCTTTTACACAAAATAGCCCATAATGACAAAGTGAAAACAGGTTTTTAGACATTTGTGCTAATTTATTAAAAATCTAAATGTTAAATATCATATGTACACAAGTCTGCACAGCCTTTGATATGACACCCAAAAGTGAGCTGAGGTGCATTTTGTTTCCACTGATACTGCTTGAGATTTTTTTCTACAACTTAATTGGAGTCCACCTGTGATAAATTCAATCGATTGGACATGATTGGGGATTGCCAACACCTGCCTATATAAGGTCCCACAGTTGACAGTGCATGTCAGAGCAAACTCCAAGCCATGGGGTCAAAGGAATTATCTGCAGACCTCAGAAACAGGATTGTGTCAAGGCATAGATCTGGAGAAGGGTACGGAAACATCTCTGCAGCTTTACAGGTCCCAAAGAGCACAGTGGCCACCATCATTCGTAAATGGAAGAAGTTTGGAACCACCAAGAATCTTCCTAGACCTGGCTGCCCGGCCAAACTGAGCAATCGGGGAAGACGGGCCTTAGCCAGGGAGGTGAGCAGGAACCCGAGGGTCACTCTGACAGAGCTCCAGCATATCCTTGTGGAGATGGGAGAACCTTTCAGAAGACCAACCATCCAGGCAGCACTCCACCAATCAGGCCTTTATGCTAGAGTGGCCAGACGGAAGCGCCTCCTTAGTTAAAGGCACATCGCAGCCCGCTTGGAGTTTGCCAAAAGGCACCTAGAGGACTCTCAAACCATGAGAATCAAGATTCTCTGGTCTGATGAAACCAAAATTGAACTTTTTGGCCTGAATACCAAGCGTCACGTCTGGAGGAAACCAGGCACCGCTCATCACCTGGCTAATACCATCCCTACAGTGAAGCATGGCGGTGGCAGCATCATGATGTGGGGATGTTTTTCAGCAGCGGGAACAGGGCGACTAGTCCTGATAGAGGGAAAGATGAATGCAGCTAAGTACACTGAGATCCTTGAAAAAAACCTGCTCCAGAGAGCTCGGAACCTCAGACTGGGGCGAAGGTTTACCTTCCAACATGACAACGACCCGAAGCACACAGCCAAGAGAACAAAGGAGTGGCTTCGGAGAAAGTCTGTGCATGTCCTTGAGTGGCCCAGCCAGAGCCCAGACCTGAATCCAATTGAACATCTGTGGAAAGAGCTGAAAATGGCTGTGTACCGACGCTCCCCATCCAACCTGACGTAGCTTGCAAGGATATGCCAAGAGGAATGGGCAAAAATGTCCAGAAACAAGTGTGCCAAGCTCATAGCTTCTTTTCCAAGACGCCTTGAAGCTGTAATCGCTGCCAAAGGTGCAGCAACCAAGTATTAGGCTAAGGGTGTGTACAGATATGTAACCCCTAAATAACCTATTTTTGTCAGTCAAATAAAATTGCATATTTTCTAAAAACCTGTTTTCACTTCATCATTATTGGCTATTGTGTGTAGATGTTTGAGGCAAAAAATGAACTCAATCTATTGTAGTAACGTCTGTAACGTAATAAAATGTGGAGAAGGTGAAGGAGTGTGCAGACTTTCCGGCTTGACTGTAAATGCTTTAGCGAGTGATGTGAACATGTAGCGTCAGTTTTTTTTACTATTGTTTTTGTCACAGCAATCGGTGGGGAGAAAACATGTGTTACTCGAATAAACACAACGTTTATCTTTTATCCGGTTTTATTGAATTCTATGTCTCCATCACACAACCGGCAGCCACTTGCTGATTCACAATAAAAGTTCTACCCACAAACCCACACGCATGCGTTTCACAGGTGGGGAACAGGCAACCCAAATACCGTAAATGACAATGTATAAGTGCATAGACAAAATACATGTTAACAACATGGATGTGATGTAAAATTTATTTCAGCTGAAAAATGTCCACCATTATGTACTATGATACATTTATCTGCTCAGATAACAAACAAAATAAATGAGTGAATGCCAATATATTTTGTGTTATTATAGAATAAGAGAGTTGTGTTAAACTCATGAGGCATTTGTAAGTTATATTCCTTGAGGAATAATGGTTCTCATAGTTTTTTTTTTTACTGTAACCAACCACAATACAATAAAACAAAACCATTTCCAAGGCATGGTTCACTTGGCAAAATGTTAGCTAACTATTCTTATCGATATATTATCTGACGAGTGAGCATCAAGTAAAACCGAAAAGTGAATAATTTATTATTCATTAAAATGTGTAAACAAAGCATGCAAAAGTTACGTACTGTCTCTTTAAGTTAGAACAAAATCCCCTATCCGGTTCAATATAACATTAACCTTTCCACACTTGGTAAGAATTCAAATGTCAATGTAGTGCTCAAAACTGTGTTCTAAAGGTGCTCATTTTCATATATAAGTATCACAGGATTGTAGGAAATGCACTTAAAAAATGCCAAAATTTTCTGACCGCCGTTTGATTAGGACCCCCCAATGTCTATAACATGGCTACGCCCCTGCACTCCGTACACTCATAGGACAGGGTGTGTCCTTTATACTTTGGAAAAGAAGCACTTGTGGACTTGTTATAAAATGTCACACATGTTTCACAAATATTAGCAAGGCCTGATTCAACCAATCTGTAATTTTATCAATTTTATTCTTGAACACATGTATGTTCCATCATGATATCAGCAATAACCTTTTTCAGAAAATTTGAGGGCCCTGTGCAGAGAAAGAATGAGTCGTTCCTGCTGATGTGCAAGAGCTTGTATTATTAGTGATGTGGTGAAAATCATAAACTGTTCAGGTTCTCTTTTTCATATTTGTTTGGCACATGCTGTGCTGTGATTCTGTGGGTGATCAAGTTTGTTATTTTTGATCCAGTCTTTGCAGCTTGCTGACAAGCTGAGAGAGAAGCAAAATGGAATCGTTTAGTTTTTGTTTTTTAAATTTTATTTTAATTCATATCCCTGGCAGACTCTTATATCCAATGTTACGTCCATGGCCAATATGGTAAACAATGAATCACAATTGTGGACCTGTCCCACAATACCAGTGGGGCTGCAGAGCTACTGCGATAAATTATGATTTTCCAACTTACACAGATGGTGCAGGTAGACTGCAGGTGCCTGATCAACCAGAGGATTTAGCATTGCCTGATGAGCCATTCAGGATTTTTAAGACTGAATCCCTCCCTGGGTGCCACTATGATAATTTATGCATTGCTGGGAGCCAGTACATCATCTGTATGCATACAGGAGGCCAATATGTGCATTCTGTGTTCAAGTGAGAGGGTGGTTCATATGCTACTGTCAACATTTGACACAAGCCGCTTTTTAAATCCCATTTCCTCTTGTTGTGTTTAATTCAGAATACCCCAATGTGTGTGTGTGTGTGTGTGTGTGTGTGTGTGTGTGTGTGTCTATACTGTATCACCCATTCTTGAGAAATGTGACAAATCATGTCCTACTAAAAATCTACTAAAAATCTTACAATGGTTACTTAAAACAACAAATTAAATTTTTCTGGTTAAATTTTACATTTAAGTGTTAATGTATGATATAAATATAATTTATTTTGTTTTTTGGACTAATTTCACAATTTTAACTTCTAATAACACCCTTGTCACAGACAATAATTCACAATCGCAATCAATTAAAAAATGTGTTAAAGTCTTTAAAACCTAAAACTAACAATTCCTCCTGATGACATTTACATTTACAAATGTGTACTTTCATTTGCTTTAATAGACCCATAAAATGGGTACTCCTTACAGCTATGCCGTGAAATGAGAATTGCCCCAATTATATATGTATATGTACTGCATGTCCACTGGAAATCAACTCACATTAATGTGACCCTGGACCACTGGAGCTATCTTTATACGACATAGCCGCAAAGTGACAGCCTGCGTTATTACACGCAAACTGCAAAGGAAGAGCAAATCTTCAAAAGTTTCCAGCAACATTCACCAAAGGACGTGGAAGCAAGCAAGCTGCTTGACCCGCAAAAGGACAGTCCAACTCAGAGACGCTGCCAAAAGACAGAACTTTTTGGACACACCAAAGCCACGGAACCAGCCTGTGTACTCCAGTACAGTAAGTCTTACACAAACATCCAGGCAATAGTTTCGGAAAACTTTTGTTTAATGTTTATTGTCAATGTAATTACATGTTTAATTGTATTCATTGTGTGTATTTAGAGTAACAATAACTTGTAACTTAACATGTCGCTTACAGGCTATCAACAGCCAATTAGCCTCACATAAGCTAAAGTTACAGAGCCTACTCTAACTTACAGCTAACACTAATTTACAACCCGGCGTCCTTTCAAATCGAGATCTGTCCATGCTTATACTAATAGCTAACCCGTTAGATATAAGATCCTGTGCCTGTAAACGAATAGGGGCCTGGAATTAAGCTAGAGGTGGCTAAACTTCTGTAGCTTCAATACACGCCATATTTCAGGCCATGTTAGCTTCATGCTAAAGTTAGATTCATAATTCCCTCGAAACATACCACATGGTCTCTGTACACGTGTTCTGGCGTGAACCCAGACGCACATACAGAAACAGAACTGTGTATTCTAACATGCTTCGTTCATTTTCTACACTTCGTTTTCCTTTCTATATCGTTCACTGCTTTTAGGATGTTAGTTTTAGACATGTTTGTTGTTTAATAAATGGTACTTTGTTAAACCTGGTCGTCAGCCTGATTGTTGTTTGGATAAATATTTGAGCCTATCCTCCAAAATAACTTACACCTTCAGATTAAGTTATTGATTATTATTTGAATAGTTAATATTGAAATTCATAATCATGATTTAATAATTAATTTTATGAGACTGATGACCATCGGTGCCTGTCGTGGCGGCAACCCCAGAACCCGCTGGTGGACACCAGCGGTGAGGGAAGCCGTCAAGCTGAAGAAGGAGGCTTTTCGGGCTTGGTTGGCCCAGGGGTCTCCTGAAGCAGCAGACAGGTACCGGAGGGCCAGAAGGGCTGCGGCTTCGGCGGTCACTGAGGCAAAAACCCGGGTATGGGAGGAGTTCGGGGAGGCCATGGAGAAGGACTTTCGGTCGGCCTCGAGGAAGTTCTGGCAAACCGTCCGACACCTCAGAAAGGGAAAGCAGGGCTTGACCCAGGCTGTGTTCAGCAGGGGAGGAGAACTGCTGACCCGGACTGGGGATGTTGTCGGGCGGTGGAAAGAGCACTTCGAGGAGCTTCTGAACCTGACCAACATGCCCTCTATGGAAGAGGCAGAGCCTGAAGACTCGGGGGGGTCCGCACCCATATCCCTGGCGGAAGTCGCTGAGGTTGTCAAAAAGCTCCGCAGTGGCAAGTCGCCAGGGGTGGATGAGATTCGCCCTGAGATGCTGAAGGCTCTGGACATTGTTGGGCTGTCTTGGTTGACATGCCTCTTCAGTGTCGCGTGGAAGTCGGGGACAGTGCCTGCGGAGTGGCAGACCGGGGTGGTGGTCCCCATCTTCAAGAAGGGGGACCGGAGGGTGTGCTCTAATTATCGGGGTATCACACTTCTCAGCCTCCCCGGGAAAGTTTACTCGAGGGTGCTGGAAAGGAGGCTCCGACCGTTAGTCGAACCTCAGATTCAGGAGGAGCAATGTGGCTTTCGCCCTGGCCGTGGAACAGTGGACCAGCTCTTTACCCTAGCAGGGTTGCTCGGGGGGTCATGGGAGTTTGCCCATCCAGTCTACATGTGCTTTGTGGACTTGGAGAAGGCCTTCGACCGTGTCCCCCGGGGGATCCTGTGGGGGGTACTGCGGGAGTACGGGGTACCGGGGCCGTTATTGCGAGCCATCCAATCCCTGTACGACCAAAGTGAGAGCTGTGTCCGCATCCTCGGCAATAAGTCAGGCGCATTCCCGGTGGGTGTTGGACTCCGCCAAGGCTGCCCCTTGTCACCGGTCCTGTTTGTGGTATTCATGGACAGGATCTCAAGGCGCAGCCGAGGTGAGGAGAGTGTCCGGTTTGGTGACCTCAGAATTGCGTCTCTGCTTTTTGCGGATGACGTGGTTCTGCTGGCTTCATCGGACCGTGACCTCCAGCAAGCACTGGGGCGGTTTGCAGCCGAGTGTGAAGCGGCCGGGATGAGAGTGAGCACCTCCAAGTCTGAGGCCATGGTTCTCTGCCGGAAAACGGTGGAATGCTCCCTCCAGGTTGGGAATGAGTCCTTGCCCCAAGCGAAGGAGTTCAAGTATCTCGGGGTCTTGTTCACGAGTGAGGGTAAAATGGAGCGGGAGGTTGACAGACGGATCGGTGCAGCGTCCGCAGTAATGCGGGCGTTGTGCCGGACCGTCGTGGTGAAGAGGGAGCTGAGCCGGAAGGCGAAGCTCTCGGTCTACCAGTCGATCTACGTTCCTACCCTCACCTATGGTCACGAACTTTGGGTCATGACCGAAAGAACGAGATCGCGGATACAAGCGGCTGAAATGAGCTTCCTCCGTAGGGTAGCCGGGCTCAGCCTTAGAGATAGGGTGAGGAGCTCGGACATCCGGAGGGAGCTCGGAATAGAGCCGCTGCTCCTTCGCATCGAAAGGAGCCAGCTGAGGTGGTTCGGGCATCTGATTAGGATGCCCCCCGGGCGCCTCCCTTTGGAGGTGTTCCGGGCACGTCCAACTGGGCGGAGACCCCGAGGTAGACCCAGAACCCGATGGAGAGATTATATATCTCTCCTGGCCTGGGAACGCCTCGGGATCCCCCAGGAGGAGCTGGAAAGCGTCGCTGGGGAGAAGGACGTCTGGAACCCCCTTCTTGGCCTACTGCCTCCGCGACCCGACTTCGGATAAGCGGCTGATGATGATGAGACTGATGAATTATACTTTTGCACCATTGGGTCACCGTATGAGGTTATGTATATGAATATTCTCATTACTAGTTGGCGCTCGTGAAGGTATGTATACAGTGCTGTTCGAAAGTTTGCGAACCCTTTAGAATTTTCTGTATATCTGCATAAATTCGATCTAAACATCTTCATCTAAGTCCTAAAACTTGATAAAGTGAACCCAGCTCAACAAAAAACACAAGACTTTATTATTTTATAATTTATTTATTGAGCAAAATTATCCAACATTAAATGCTTTGTTGGCAAAAGTTTGTGAACCCTCGGATCATACGTATTTTTTATGTATCATATTTAATATTTGGTCGCATATCCTTTGCATGCTGTTACTTCCTGAAGTCTGTGTGAATATCAAAAGACTCTCAATATCTTAATCTCAATATCTTATTTTCAGGTACTGTTACAAGCGACACTATAACCTCTCTGCATTTGAATGGATCTCTATGGGAATACTCTAAGGCAGTGGTTCCCAACCCTGTTCCTGGAGATCTACCATCCTTTAGGTTTTCACTCCAACCCTAATAAAGCACACCTCATTCAACAGCTAGAGATCTCATTGAGCTGCTAATTAGCAGAATCAGGTGTGCCAAATTAGGGTTGAAATGAAAACCTACAGGACGGTAGATCTCCAGGAACAGGGTTGGGGACCACTGCTCTAAGGTATCAAACAAGCCCCGAACCATCCCTCTGCGGCCAGATATGGAGTAGATGTGGATGGATCACTTTAAGGGTTTCTTCTCCTGATTTTTTCCCCCGTAGTGTTCTATAGGAAAATGAGTCAAGAGAAATAACCCTTGCAGTGATCCATCCACATCTATTACATATCTGACTGCAGAGTTATGGTTTGGCAATCATTTAACATAAGCTAGGCTAACTAGAAAATGGCGGGCGTAGAACTGTCTATATTCACTGTCCTACAGTACGCTAACCCCGCCTACTCGCCATGTGAATGATCAGTTGTAAACTAATGAAAAAGCTAGGGGTTGTTCTTGTTATTGATACACCAGCCTATCAGAAAATTTGTGTATCAACGTATCGTGGTCGTTAGGCGAGGCTTCTTAAGTGTGGTTCTTAAGTGAGGCCCCTCATGCTTAGAGGCCCACATGCACTGCATACCTTGCGTACCCCGCCACTACGCCAGTGACCCTGCTGTTTTATTGCCCTGCAATAGTTTTCTATAAGTTTTCATTTATAATTTCAGAGAAATATGAATACTATAATTAGGACATTAACAATTCACCACTAAGGACCACCGTGGATAGAGATAATGCATGCTAACAAAACCTTCCCCATACCCTTACATCACCAGCAGCAGACACAAGGCAGGATGGATCTCTGGATTCTGTTTACAGAGTTGCAGCTGTTTGGAGGAGCAGGCTATTTGTGTTATTACCTAATAAAGTGACCACTGAGTGGCTAGCCAACCAATAAATACCTGCTATAAATATGTGTTTAAGCTCAAACACATTGCACTCTTAAAAAAAATAGTTTAATGTGTAAAATTGTATTCACATTTCTAGAGTAGTTTTCTACATTGTACACTGCTTTGAGTCACACTTTCATGATAAACCACTTCAAACCAGATAACACAGTGAATACTCTCAAATTGTGGGAAACCAAACAAATAGCCTTATTAGGTTATCCAAGATGCTCTGAAAATCATTAAATACAATGGCAAATTTCCCAACTGGCAAATTCATACTGCCAACATTATCCATTAAGGTAAAAGGTAAATATAGTAAACACCTTTGGCCAAGCACTCTTGGATGTCCCATGTAAAGTAACACCCAAAACAACTTTTGGGCTTGTTTTGCGAAGAACAGGGAGAGTAGCTGTAGTCCCTGATCCTTCCTCTGGAATGTAAACAGCCTGCAGCGATCATGTGTGTACATTTACCCAGGCAGCGCGGCCCTGCCATGTCAGCGCACGCTCTCTGGCGCAGTGCTTCAATGAGCCGTGCAGACTGAAGGGCAAACATACCTGGATGTCATTATAAAGCACTTCCACAGATTATGGCAAGTATGCCGATGGCCCAAAAATTTACAGCCCCCATCCAAAGGCATGGCGGAGGGCCACTGCGAACACAGTCCACCTGGTAGCTTGCCATCCATTTTTATGTCTGTTTTGACATTTCCTCAGTTCAACAGAGTTTTCTTTTCTTTTACGTCTCCGTGGCTATGTGGTGGGTTTAATTTGAAGTAACTACATGGAATAATGTTTACGGATATGCTAGCTTTCATGGTTTAGTAAACAACACTGAAGAATTTCTTTCCCCCTTAAAAGTTAAGGTTTCCATAATTTTAAAACATAATGACCAGCACCTACCAGCACAATTAATCTTGCCTAAACAATGCCTAAATACAACATTTTTAAAATGAATACATTTATTTGGATGCACTGAGTAATCGGACATACAGGTATTTGTTAGAATACCTTTCTGCATATGGGAGGAGAACAATAAACAATTTATTGCACTCAGTAAATGTCTAAATCTACAGGATGAGTATTGCACAATTACAAAACATGGCTATCATTACTATTACTGCAAACCCAATATTAACATACCTGTCTATTCTAAGATATAAACATAGTCACCACAACTGTATGAAAGGGGGAGGCATATGAAAATGTTAAAACAAAATGACTAAATAACAGACATCAACCATTCACAATAGAGATGTACAATATTGAAATGCTGGGCTGATATCAATAACTGGTATGGCCATGTTGGCTGGTACCAATGTCAGTACCACCCTGTTTTACATTATAATATGAATGCAGATTGCAACCAAGCTTTCAGATTCATGGAAGAAGAAAATGAGCACAGATATCAACTTTCAATGCAACAGATATTATTTGTAAAACAAAATGGTTCAACTTGCTTACCTTATTAAGCAGAGAGAGTGTGAGCCTATAAGCTACTGGGTCTCTGTATAGCTTAGCTTTAGATGTTGTCATGACATTTCCACTTATTGTACAGCATTAGCAGCCCGTTTAAATGCAGTATCTCTTCAGTGCATGTATGTTGCAGCATCATATCGACATATATAACTTTAGATGTTTGGATATCAGCATCCAGCCAACATCCTTGCTGTATTTATGCAATTATCGGTCAATAACAATATGATGATATTATTGTGTATTCCATAATTCTCAAGTCTCATACAATACCACAAAGTATAGAGGAGAGCTATCCCATTCTCAATTTAATTTTCCTGCCGATGTGCAAGAGCTTGCAATTTTGGTGATGTGTTGAAATGCACAGGCTGTTCTGTTAATGATACATCTCCGTTCCATATTTGACACATGCTGTGCTCTGATGCTGTAGGTGAACAGGGTTGTTCTCTTTGCATCTTAATGACAAGCTGATGGGGAAGCACTGTAAGCATATTCAAGAGCTCATTGAATAATTTGCACATTCTAAGGCATATTTTACTCATTTAAAAGTGTCATTAAAATTACGTTGATTCTACCCTTTCATTTTGCACATACAGGCATTAGAAACCAAGGTAATTTACAAAGTGATTGCCTCAATCTGTTTCTCAATGCAAAATTATGCATTCAGCTGATTACCATTATGCTGTAGTTTCATCAAGAGGAACAGTGTCCGAATGTGACCTAATGAAAATACAATGTTGAACTTTGGTAGGAATGGGTGGACCTCAGAAGTGATTTTTTTCCAAAGTAAACTGCATAATGGAGGACTATAAAAAAATGATAATCTGGGGTGCATTTCCCAAAAGCATCGTAAGGCTAAGATCATCGTAAAACCCTTCTTACGAAGCTTCTTGAACTTTCCCAAAAGCATCTTAATTTACGAGGCTCTTAGAAATGCTCATAGATTAACGATTACTCCCGACGTAGACGGTTAATTGCATTTTAGAAGCCCATAAATCACATACTTCATTTGATTTTTAGTGTTAGTATTCATTTAATTTTACGGTTACCATAACCACTGATTGTTGTTTTTTTGTGATGTTAGATACAACAATATTTACATGTAAATGTATTTTTTTTATATATATTTGGGAATTATCCATAAAAGGCATTCCTTAAATAGCCCTACACAAATAAATAAGATTGAGAGAAGGAAAATCAGTGGAAAAAATATTTAGTCTATAAGACTTTGATGTGCCTGGGCATCTCTGGGGTTCGTGTCTGGCCTGAAAAGAAGGCCACCACCAGACTTGTGCACGCACCTGAAGCGCATTTTCCACCTAACACAACACTTCGCACATGGTGAAGGAGTCTTCACGATTGGTTGTTGGATGCTTTTCCATACCATTCATCTTTAGTAGAGTATTTTGTGCAAGGAACGGAGGCCGTATTTTTAATTGGCTGACAAAAGTGAAAACATCTGCATCAAAAACTTTTTTCTTTTGCGAGAGAATGTCTGCCTCCATGAAATTTCACAATAATTCCTTTCATCGTATCAGCAGCACCACAGACAGCGACGCTAAGTAGCTCTTAAGAGGTGAGTGCGCGTTCACACTTTTAAGAACTGTTTTGGGAAACACGTGTTACAAATTAAAGAACCTTCGTAGAATCGCTCGTAGAAACCGCACTTAACCCTAAGATTGATAGTTATCGGGAAACAGAGCCCTGTCTCTTTCTTTGAAACATCTTGAAAAAATAATCAGGAGGCAAACCCCTCATACTTGTTATTTGTTTAATTGACTGACGTCCAACAGTTGCTTTCCAGTATGAGGTTCAGTCCAGCACTGATGTTCAGTTATTGTAAATAGTTTAATACCTCATTCAAATAAATATAAAACACTCATTAAAATTCACAAAAATTATCTACTCTGCAGATACCCCCCTGCTTAATAATAGCCACACTATGTATCTATGCAATGTCAAATTCTAATATGAAAAAAAACTGCATTTGTGTATGGATTGTTACTAATCTAATTCTTTTAACCTAATGCACAAATGGTGCAGCTAGTTAAATTTTATCACAAATTACCTTATAATGTGGGCCGTATTTGTATATAATGAGACTAATCATAACATTCAGGTCTGTAATTTTAATAATAATTTAGTAGAAAGTCATTGGAATGGTACCTTTTAGATTTACATCTGGTTTTACCCACTCAGTTCTGGTTTTGTACATACCCCGATGATTGCAAATTTACCACACCAAGTAGAGATACTATTGCTGTATAGTATGAATAATGCTTCTCTTCCACACTAATAAATACACTGTCATTGTTACTCTAGCTAAAGATGTCTGTTTGAAAACGCTGCTATTTGTGGATTCACTGCTCTCCTCTTCCCTTATTGACAAGAGGAAATAGCAAGATATACTGTTTTCAAGAACAGGCTTGCACTTTATGAAATTATCTTTTAGAAATAGTTCATTCATCTGCCCTTGCTCCCATTTGTTTTTGTAGCTGTCTGAAATGACGTGTGTAATGTTGTATAACTCTATTTCTGAGGAATGCTCTATTTGTGTTTTTACAAAGGTGCTTCTTTTAATGACTGCTGTCATCAGAACAAATCAACAAATTACCCTCATTTCTTTTGTTTAGCAGTCTCTGCAGTGGTCTCTTCATGACAAACTATATGTATATCAGAGAAGACGCATAGACAGGTGAAGTGTAACCATCCGTATAAGGAGTGTCCTGGAGACTCTTGTAAGGCTGCTCGAAAGAGAGGGGGGCGCACTGATGTCAGGGAAGAAATCTTCCTATCAGCTTCTACATCACCAGTCATAAGTAGTTTGATAGTGAAGTCGAATTTTTTTTATATTTTTATGCTAAACTCAAGCATTTTGGATTTGTGATCAAAAGATGAAGATTGAAAATTATACAGAATAAACAATAAATGCATCAAGCCAGTGTAACATTGACATCATCAGACTTTGTTCATTTGAGGTGCTTCACAAAACCTTAGCTGCAGCCATGTTGAGCTGTTCCATGCTTTTGTTTATTACGCCGTATTTTATTACCCGTAATAAATATTATTTATATATTACGCTCAATATTATTTCATTCTCAAGATGACTTTGCCACTCCAGATTTGCCACTTCTTTATTCTCAAGACATCTTTAGATCCAGTGGGCATATATGCTCATAGTCAGGTTGGGTTGAATTGTGAAATGCTTCCCTGTGAGTATGAGAAGCATTTTCTTGAATTCCAATGGGCAAAATAGTCCTGTAACCTTGAGTTTGTTAAGTTAAGTCATTACTAAACGAATGAATTTAGTTCTAAAAGCTGCCTTGAAAAGTTTGCCCTCTATACTTCTCATCAATCCCAAAGGATGAAAAAGACTGTTTAGGACTCATTCAGCCATTATCTTGATTTCTTTTGATCATGAAACATTATTCCAAAACTCTCAAAGCTGATTTCCATAGCTTTCTGGACAAGATAAGCTAGTCTAATATGGATTCTTGTTCTTGGTGCTGATTAGATGGTGGCATAAGCTCTGTATTTATTTGTGACAGTCTAACTAATAAAGAATTAATCAAATTATGAAAGTATTCTTTTTGCCCACATTCAAGAGAATACATTCAGAAAATACCTCCACTCAAGCATACTGCAAATGAGTTATTTAGACTTAAAAAAGAGAAATATGTCAGCATTTATTCTCTGAATTTCAATCACATTGAGTATGGGTTTTAATTATTGAAGATCAGGAAAATATTGAATAGTTTAATGTGACTGCAGCAAATACATTGCACAGCATTTAAAATTAAGATTTGGTGATGTCAGTCAGTGACAGGCTTGACACAGTTATGGTTTACAAGAAATATACAATGAATAACTAAGACTTGGGGGTACTGAGCACAAAAAGTGCTATTATTTTAAAATGGTATTATGTGCATGCATAGAAATGCCCAAAAATGTTATGTCACAGTATGTAGTTGTTTCTTGTGTTATTCTTATTCTATTCCAAGTCCAAACTGCTTGAGTACGGTGCAAATATATTTCCACTGTCCCAATACTTAGAAAAAGGTACTTTTTCTTCTATTACCTCCTTGTGTGAGCATCAACACAGGACAGCCATACTTTATTTTAATCTTTTCTCAAACACCTCAAGCTGAGTTCGCTTCTCCAACTCACAACTCCAAGAAGGCAGGGGCAGCTGAGAGCTCAATGACATCATCAAGGATGACATCTGGCCAAAGCCATCGCAGTGCTTCCTGGCCACAGTCCAGCTTGCCAGCACAGCAATCCTACCGGAAATTAATTACCACCTTTGTGCTCATCCTCTTATTTGCAGGAAATCCATGCACCATTTTTTTTCTGTCTCTTTAATACAGCCTACTGTAGTTTTGATTTATTAATTTACATTAAAATAACTGAAAAGGACAAGCTTTTCTCATCTTTTTTTGCAAGCTTATTAATTACTTTTGCCACAGGCATTCAGGGGAAGGTGAACAGAGTGACACTTTTGCTTTTCACCGGTTGCGGCTGTCCTACAGATGGGACCAACCAACCCATGACCCTTTGGCAGGCAGGAGAAGCCCAGCGTTCGCTGCAGAGAGGTCCATCTGTTTCTGTTCACACGCTGTTTCTTTGTCTGCTCGTTTGTTTTCCAGAGGAGGAGGCAAGCCAAGGACTGTAGATAAGGCGGCAGATCGTTTGTGTGAGTGGGAATAGTGATGGAAGCGCATGCAGGGCTTTCTGATGCTTTGCCCAGAACTGTGCGTCCATCTGATTGCCGTTACACTCCACTCAGAGCGCTCCCCATCACTGCTGCTCTCTAACTGCTGCTATAGGGGGGAGACATTTCTTAATGAACTCTGAAAGGAATGCAGTCACACAGATGACAATATTGCTCTCATTCAAAGCTTTCTGAACCAGATCATGAATTCAAGGTTACAATTTGCCACAAAAAATATATATATATTGATAGAATATGGTCCTTGTGGTCAGTCACACATACAGCAACAAATAAAAATATATCAGACAGCAGAACGGCTAGGGGCCTAGTAATGTAAGGTAATGGATTCCACATCATGTCATTGACCACCATACATACACACAAAACTGCCTAAACCTGTAGATCTGAACAAAATACCATAGTTTTTAAACATAGAGGACTTACCGGGGAGTGGCAATAGTAGCTAGTAAGTAGGAGCTATGTTCCTGGCACTCAAGGCATAACATAATAATTTCTTACCCTGATTTCACTGAGACAAAATCACTCATGTCAATTCAATTCAATAATGCTTCATTGGCGTGACCTTTTTTGAACAACATGACTCTCTCCATTAAGGGGAGACACCACTCGGATTTTCTTGATTTTCATTGCATTTATAAATTTTGAAATATTTTGATATTTTGCTTCTATGATTACTCTCGTTTCATAAATTGTACAAAATAATGGTCATAAATAGTTCAATTAGATGATTATATACCACCTTCGCTAAGTACACAATGTATAAAGTGCTTCTGTTAGCATATTTCATGGTATTATGTCTGTGCGATATTAAGACTGAATTGATTGAGTGGGATATCATTGGAAAACTTATTTTCTGGAGCGTATAGCTGGCTAGAACATATTTGACTATTTCCTATACCATCATGATGACTGAGAGCTAAATACAAATAACTGGTCACATTTGTCGGTAAACAAATTTTCTCAAAATGACGTATTACCCATACGCCAAACACATTTTCTGAAGTTTGGTAGAAGACACAGACATGAAATTTCACATACAGCTTCCTTGATGAAATAGCCGGTAATTTACAGAGGCTTTTCTTGATATCTTGGTAGGCAACAGATGTAGCGTGCCCTTGTTTTGCAACAGGCACTTGTCATGGTTCGTGGGTTATTGTTGCTTTTCCCGTTGCGGTTCTCTTCCTGTTTTCCCGATTGAGAATCTATCTGATTTTTTCCACGTTCCGTTCCGGGGTTTTGCTTCCCCTTACTCGTTATTCTTTTCACCTGTGCTTCTACCTGCGGGGTATTTAAGTTCCTCACTTCTGCTTCCGGTGCTTCTTTGTCATTCATTGTTACATTGAGCCAGGTATAGCCAGGTACAAGCAACCTTGTGATATTTAACTAGTTTTATGTTCACGGGGGACTTGCTTTAGCATTCTCACTGAGACAGTTTTCTTTTGTGGTTTCGTTTTGTTTTACCTTCTTCCGGCCGTCTTAGCTTACGTGCCGAAGGTGTTCTTTTCTTTTTCTAAGTTTCCCGGTTTGACTCCAGTATTGAGCTCGGGAGGCTTAGTTTGTGTTATCACTCGCCTTATTTTCATGGGTTGATTTTCATTTGGCTGTTTAGCTACGAGAAAATAATTTTATTTACAGTATTTACAGTTAATACTCCCTTATTGGTCCTCATTTGCGTGAGTGACTTGTTCTGATCCCCCTACCACCGCGTTTGATTATCCGCTACTAAATCCATCACAGCAGTGGAACAGTCTGCTAGTAGGAACACCAACTTTGCCTTCTCTCAACAATGGACCAGTAACAATTGCTAAAGTATCACAGTATCGCCAGTTGCTGACCCCTATTCTACAGTCCTGTCATTTTGTGTGATTTTTCTTGGAAAAACAAGGAATACAGCTGCTTCACAGATTACAAAGTTAATGTGTAACTACTGAGATGAAAGCTGTGCAACACAAAAAATTATATTATTAAATTGGACATGTAATTCACCTTCAAATGAACACAGGGCCATTATTAGTTTTATTTCTTAGCTGGATTTTATTATTAGCCATGCACATTTTTCCTGCTCACTCTCCTACTGCTATTTCATTCAGGCAAGGACATATGGCGACAGGCTTCACTGCCTGCTTAGCCTCTCAGAGCACCTTTTCAGGAGCATGTAGCTGCACACCTGGCCAGATATATACAGTGATAACACAGTTTTTTCATTTTCAACTGCACACTTGACAAATCTTGTCTTTCCTTGCTTTTTATCTTCAAAAGAGAATTTAATGTTCCTTTTCAGCTGCCAAAGCCTTGACACTAAGGTTGTGAAGATTAACGTGAGGCATTGTACATTCAATGTTTGTACAAACAGTTTCTTTTAACCACTTTTTCAGCACCCACAATTCAGTCTCTGAAGCATTACGCAATTTGAAAAAAACTAAGAAATGTATTTAGATGGACACACCATTCCAACCTCATCTAGGACTGAGAAATTTCCAAACATATTCAAAAGGTTGCAGTACCATCCGCTCTGCCAGCGATTCAGGTGCTGGGGTCTTCACTAACACTGGTGGGGTCAGTAGATTGCACAACACATGTATTTTGACACAGATGTGAAGATATTCAGTGCCTCCCTGCCCTCAGTGTCTCCAAATATCTGTCAGCATGAACAAGCTGTGACTCTTGAATGCAAGGTCTTTTATTCTTGGAAAACCAACAAGGCTAAAAAGAAGAGATTTGACAAGGACTGCAAAGAAATACTCATCTTGAAAGCACACATTACTTTTTTTCTGGCTGGACTCACATAGCAATTTCTCCTTTAATTGGCAGTGCAGTCTTTTTATAACTGCCACAAAAGGCAAGGGGCAAAATTCCCAATGAACCTACGGTGTCCTAATAGTGAGGGCATCTCAGCTGCCCCTGAGAAAATGGCCCAGCCGCCCATCTGCGTCACTGATGGCTCTGCCCAGCCCCCTGTCTGCGTGTACAGAGATGACAGCTCTACCCACCCCCCTTCACAACTCTCTGAAGACAGCGAGGGATTCTCTGTCTTTGGTTCTTTTAATCTCTCCCCCCCCTCCCTTCCCTCTGGCCTTCACCCTGAGGATGAATCAGATAGTGTCTGCAGGCATATGACTAACTCCCTCTCATGCCAGTCCCAGATTGCCCCCCCCCCCCCAGAAAGATAGTTCCTCCTCCCACCGCAGCCCCCCTACAGCTCCACCCCCCACTCTAAGCCACCTCCCAGGTCTCATCGAGCCCTGAACCATCATCACCTCTCCCCAAATCTGGCAATAAATTAACATAAGTCGGGTCCCTGCTCCTTTAGTGATGCTCCACACATTAGCCCTGACAACAAGCTGGGGCCCTGTCGCATGCACTCTAACATCTACCGTGGTTTTAATTTAGAAGCTATATCTCCAAGTCCTATCCCGACTTTGATCTCTTCCCAGCGTAAAGTGAAAATCAGAGCCAAAAACTGTAACACCAGAAACCCAACAAATATCTCTACAATACTTAGTCATATTCCACCTCTAAATACACATACGACAAACATGGCTCTGCTAAATGTAGGATCACTCACCACTAAAACATTTATAATCAATGATTTTATCTCTGAAAAGCGATTAGACTTCTTATTTCTTGTAGAGACATGGCTCAGCTCTGATGGTGCTGCTGTTCTTGTTGAAGCCTGTCCCCCCAACAACAATTTCTTCTACTCTGTTAGGCAGAATAAAAGAGGCGGTGGAATTGCTGCCATTCTCTCAGATAAATTTAACTGTACTAGGATCAGCTTTGGCGGGTTCTCCTCATTTGAGTATATTGCCTTCATTATTAAAGCCGACCTGACCGCACTCATAATAACAATATACCGCCCTCCCAAACTATGGACTGGAGTTTTCTGAACTTACGTCGCTCATCATCACTAACTATGATCGAATAGTTGTAAATGGAGATTTCAACATCCATGTAAATGACACGTCTGATGCTAAAGCAATTAAGTTCTTACATATCCTAGATAGCCTAGAATTAAACCAACATGTTACAGAGCCTACCCACTACCTCTGTAACACTCTTGGCTTAGTTATCTCAAAAGGGATTACTGTCTCCGATCTACTGGTATCTGATATCAATGTATCTGATAATTATTCTGTATTTTTCAATGTCCTACTAGATACAATAAGGAATAAATCTGAAACCACAATTAAAAAATGTCATCTAGACATGACAGCAGAACTGCAGTTTACTGAACTCACAAGTTCCCTCGATCAAGATATTTTTAACTATCCTCTAAATTAAATGGTAGATGCCTTCAACAGTAAACTGAGTGTCATGCTTGACAAAGTAGCTCCCTTAAAAACCTAACAAAGGTCACGCGTCAAGGCGACACCGTGGATGAACAGAATTACCTGTGACCTAAAGTGATCCTGTAGAAAAGCTGAAAGAACATGGAGAAAAACTAAACTTGAGGTCCACCGTAGCCTTCTGAAAGCTAGCATGGCCACCTACAACAAAGCTATTCGCACTGAAAGACAAATCCATTTTTCTAAACTAATTACTGAAAATAGCGGAAACTCTAGGGTTCTATTCTCTACCATTGACAGGCTACTAAATCCAACCCCCGTTGACCCAATCAGCCAAACCACTGTTCTGAAATGTGAAAAATTTGCTTTTTCAAAAACAAAGATACCTCAATTAGGACAGGCATTGTCAGAACAACTAATAAACCTGACACACCTCATAATAACCCGCCGACTCTTAGATGCTTTAAAAATATTACACAAACTGAACTCTGCAAAATTGTAACTCAAACAAACTCCTCCACCTGTGCTCTGGACCCAGTCCCAAGCAAATTTCTCAAGAAAGTCTACAGTAGTTTGTCTCCTCCCATCCTAAAGATAATCAACACTTTGTTACAAACCGGTATTTTTCCCAATGCCTTCAAAACAGCAGTAGTTAAGCCTCTACTAAAAAAAGTCAAATCTAGATTATAACATTCTTAATAATTACAGGCCTATATCTAATCTGCCATTCATGAGCAAAGTTTTAGAAAAGGTGGTCTTTAATCAACTTAACACCTTTTTAAATGAGAACAGTATCCTAGAAAAGTTCCAATCAGGCTTCTGATCAAATCACAGCACAGAAACGGCTCTAGTCAAAATAGTAAATGATCTTAGACTTGCTACTGACTCGAATAAAGTGTCAATCCTCATCCTCTTAGATTTAAGCGCAGCATTTGACACCATTGATCATAACATCCTAATCGACCGTCTTGCAAACTGGGTCGGCCTCTCTGAAAATGTTCTAAATTGGTTTCGAACCTATATAATGGTAGAACATTTTTCGTTTGGGCGACCACGTATCTGCAAAACATGAGTTACTCTTTGGCGTAGCTCAGGGAAGTTGTCTTGGTCCCCTGCTATTTTCACTGTATATGCTTCCATTAGGTCACATCATCAATCAGTACAATGTCAACTTTCATAGTTATGCAGATGACACCCAATTATACATCTCTGTTGAGCCAACGGAGCCTGACCCAGAAGGCTTATGCTTGCTGACTGCCTGTTTGGCTGCTATAAACAAATGGATGAGTGACAATTTCCTAAAACTAAATGAAGATAAAACAGAGATACTTTTGCTAGGACCAAAATCTGAGCGAGAAACCCTTCTCAGTCTGCTCGGAGACCTCGCTCCCCAAACCAAACCAGAAGTTAAAAGCCTAGGTGTCATCTTAGATTCCGACTTAAACTTTAAATCCCATATTAGCAAGGTGACCAGGACAGTGTTCTTCCACCTGAGAAATGTTGCCAAAGAACGACCTTTTTTAACACAAGAGGACGCAGAGAAATTAGTCCACGCTTTTATTACTAGAAGACTAGACTACTGCAATGCCCTCTTTACCAAGCTGCCCAAAAAGTCAATCGAAAAACTTCAGCTCATTCAGAATTCGTCTGCTAGACTGTTAACAAAGACCAAAAAGAGAGAGCACTCCTGTCTTAACCACCCTGCACTGGCTCCCTGTTTCCTTTAGAATTTATTTCAATGTACTTTTACTCACCTAAAAAGCTCTAAATGGCACAGCACCCATATTCCCAACGTACTGCACAAAATGAGCGGGGAAGCCGCTTTTAGCTATTATGCCCCAAAACTGTGGAACACCCTACCCAAACACACCAGAAACACATTCACAAGCTCTGTGAACATTTAAAAAAAACTGCTAAAAAATCTGTTTGAGCAGGCTTTTAATTAAATACTGGTTGAATTACAACCTCTGTTTGAAAGTGTGTCTATAAGACTATGTTAACTGTTTAAAAACCATTGGGAGCACTCGTTTAGGCCAAACATGTAGACCACAGTGTTTTGGGACAGAGAGCCCACGTGCAGAGCAGTGTGTAGACCGTGATGATCGGTTGTTGCTTATTGTCTGTTGAGCACTTGAAAAGTCCTCTAGTGGTTGCTGAGAGGCAAAATACCTCTATACGGGTGGCAGTTTAACCTCTTTGGCGTAGCCAAAGGAGAAGGCCTCTATTAAGAGGCAATATACCTGCAGCGGTTGCTGGCAGAAGACACCCGTAGAGAGAATACTGTGCACAGCAGATAGCAGCTGATTGTGTGTTGAACCCTACAGGTCTGATGAAAACACATTTTCAAACAAATCCATTTAGGCTATTAACACTGTGTGTATTGTTCCATGGTTCTGGGCCATCTTGACTTTTTTATGTATTTTATCTACTTTTAATGTATTTTTTTTCATGTACCTTAAAAGCTTTTATCGATACACTTTTACCATCTTAATTGATTTTTGAATTTACATTTTTTATGTATTTTCTTTTCATACACCTTAAATGCCTTTATCTATGCATTTATTTCCATCTTAATTTATCTCAAATTTTTATTTCGAACTGCTACAATGTGAAGCACTTTGAGCTGCATTTCATGTATGAAAGATGCTATACAATTAAAGTTTATTATTATTCTTCTTATTATTATTATTATGGCGTGTTTTGCTGAAAGACAGCTTTCTACAAGAAATGACAGGTGGTAATTGATATAAGGGGTTTTTACTTGTAACATAATCTTCAAAAGTTTGTTTTGAGAAAAAAAAAGCTATTGAAAAGACAATTCAGACTGCAAGCCTTTGTCTAAAAACGTACAGTAACGAAGGTTACGACAGTAATCACGGTTTTATGAGTTCCGGATGACCATTCGGGTCGTCAACTTACGAATATACCTTATTGTTGACGGATGCATCGAGACTCTTATACCAACCATTTGTCATGGCCATGACCTCCACATGATGAGGTAACTTCCTCTATAAATAGAGACACATCAATATGGAAGTCCTCAAAACCCTTCTCGCCCTGAAAGGGTCCCAAGTTGCCATGACCCCTAATGGTCATCTGGAAGTCATAAAACCGTGGTTACAGTCGTAACCTTCATTTTATTTAGTTCCACCGACCATTAGGGTCATTAACAGGGTGGAAAATTAACTTTCTGACCTACCAACCACAGTGGCTGGTAGATGCTAAATTTTACCAGCCACCCCACATTTTTACCAGACACCTTTAAAAACATTTTCTCTCTCAAAATACACTAAAATAATTTAAGTTTCAGATACATTATCAAAAATGCATACTCCTGTTTATAGCTCAAATACAATGCTATGTATTATATCATGTATTACAGGTCAAATAGTCAAACATTGTGTATAAATGTATTACATAGCCTACATTTCATATGTAGCCTACATAAGTACAAACCCCAATTCCAAAAAAGTTGGGACAGTATGTAAAATGCACATAAAAGCGGAAAGCATGATTTGTAATTTCTATTTTACGTATGTTTCATTGAAAACAGTACAAAGTTTCTATTGAAAAAATAAGTCAGGGGAAACTACCCTTAAAGTGATCCATCCATATCTATTGCATATCATGACTCATTTTATACCCAGTCATGATAGCATCACCTGTTAACCTGTGGAATGTTCCAAAGAGGACTTCCCAGTCTTTTTTTGCTGGTATCAGAGTGTGGTAACAGGGATAACCGCAGCCTTGAGAGGATTGTCAAGCAAAATCCATTCAAGAATTTGGGGGAGCTTCACAAGGAGTGGACTGAGGCTGGAGTCAGTGCATCAAGAGCCACCATGCTCAGATGAATCCAGGAGATAGGCTACAAATGTCACAATGTTGCTCAGTGGTCCAAAGTCCTCTTTTCAGATGAAAGTAAATTTTGCATTTCATTTGGAAATCAAGGTCCCAGAGTCTGGAGGAAGAGTGGAGAGGCACAGAATCCACGTTGCTTGAAGTCCAGTGTGAAGTTTCCACAGTCAGTGATGATTTGGGGTGCCATGTCCACTGTGTTTTCTGAAGTCCACAGTCAACGCAGCCATCTACCAGGACATTTTTGAGCACTTCATGCTTCCTTCTGCTGACAAGCTTTATGGAGATGCTGATTTCATTTTCCAGCAGGACTTGGCACCAGCCCACACTACCAAAAGTACCAAAAGCTGGTTCAATGACCATGGTATTACTGTGCTTGATTGGCTAGCAAACTCGCCTGACCTGAACCCCATAGAGAATCTATGGGGTATTGTCAAGAGGAAGATGAGAGACACCAGACCCAACAATGCAGACGACCTGAAGGCCGCTATCAAAGCAACCTGGGCTTCCATTACACCTCAGCAGTGCCACAGGCTGATCGCCTCCATGCCACGCCGCATTGATGCAGTAATTCATGCAAAAGGAGCCCCAACCAAGTATTGAGTGCATAGAAATTAACATACTTTTCAGAAGGCTGACATTTCTGTTTAAAATATCCTTTTTTATTGATCTTATGTAATATTCTAATTTTCTGAGACACTGAATTTTGGGTTTCATTAGCTGTAAGCCATAATCATCAAAATTACAAGAAATAAAGGCTTGAAATATTTCACTCTATGTGTAATGAATCTATATAATATATGAGTTTCACTTTTTGACATGAGTGACAAAAAATATTGAACTTTTGCACGATATTCAAATTTTTTGAGCTGCACCTGTATATACAGTGCCCTCCACTACTATTGGCACCACTGGTAAAGATGAGTAAAAAGGGTTATAAAAAATTTACCGTTTGGTGAATTTGCTTAATCTCACACTGAAAAAATGAGGAAAATCCAACCTTTAATTGAAGTAAATTTATTACGATAAAAAAAATTCCTCAAGAAAAAATTATAGACATCAGGAAGTCATGGCATGCAAAAGATATGAAACCAAATATTAAAAAATATTACTTTATTTTATATAGAAATGCAGGGGTGCTACTAATTGTGGCACATATGTTTTTGTTAAAAAAAAAAAAATTTGGATTTTTTTTTTTTTATCGTAATAAATTTACCAGGGGTGCCAATAATAGTGGAGGGCACTGTATATATGAATTGATCTCAATGGGAATTGAAGGGTGAGACTAGATTCAGCTGTAAATTAGGCTGGTACAGAATGGAACACATGACTGGCTAAATGGCTGTAAGTCATCAAATCTACAACACAATAAAGTGTGCAAAAAGTGAAGGGGTATGAATACTTTCCGTCCCCACTGTATATACTGTATATATGTATATATACAGTTAGCACCATAATTAATTGGACAGTGACACATTTTTTTTTGTTATTTTGGTTCTGTACTCTAGCACAAGAATACAATCCAATGACAAAGAGGTGCAGACTGTCAGCTTTAATTTGAAAGTACATTGTCGCCCCCCCCCCCCCAAGTTTAACAGTTTAACATAATGTAGAATAAAGTAATCATTTTAAATATTTGGTCACTATCCTTTGCATGACTTCCTGATGTCTGTGACCCGACAACATCAAAAGACTCTGGATATCTTATTTTCTGGCACTCTTACAAGCAATACTATAACTTTTCTGCATTTGAATTGGTCTCTATGGGAATTGGTGGGGGTGGGACTAGATTTAGCTGTAAATTATGCTGGAACATTATGGAATGCATGGTTGGCGAAATGGCTGCAAGTCATCAAGGGTCTGAGGTATCAAACGAGCCTCAAACCAGACATGCTGCCAGATATGCTGTAGATATGGATGGATCATTTTAAGGGTTGGTTCTTGTGACCACATATTAAATATGATACTTTAAAAATACATTAAAGCAAAGGGTATGAATACTTATGTAAATTAAAGATTTCAGTTTTAGATTTTTAATAAATTAGCAAAAATTTCTAAAAAGATGTTTTCACTTTGTCATTATGGGGTATTGAGTGTAGGTTGATGGGCAAAAAATTTACCCATTTAAAATTAAATCTACAACCCAATAAAATTTGCCTGAATTTTGGGTCTGAATACCTTCAGGCGCCACTGTATATATACAAATGTTTTTTACATAGCATGTAGTTCATTGAAATAATATCAAGGATAGAACATCAGTATCTGACCCAGGATTGAAACTTGCAATTTTATAATTACAAGGCAAAATGACTGAACCTCTTCTCCATGCTTTGTGTGTCCAGTGTGTAGTCTGCATTGCTCTTGGACAGTTCATAATACAACAGTCATAATCACTATCAGTGTCGCTAATTTCTCCCTGTAGTGAGGCTGCATTCGGATCGAATTTTACACATTCCCTTCCCTTGCACACTTGCCTCAGGGGAGCTATCTTGTGATTAATTTGCTAGGTGCAGCAAGCAAACTTAAAAGGTGCTCTGCAAGGGAGGATTGACGAGAAACAAACAAAAATGGAACTGAACTGAACCTCGCAACATTTCGGAAGTGCAACACCATAGAGTTGAAATGTGACCGCCCACTTTTTTCATGTGGAGCATTGCATTGTGGGATTACCTTCTTGCTGTAAACTTGCATTTTATACCCTTTGTGGAAGGGAGGATAAACAAGGAAGTGAGGGAATATAAGTAATCCCTCCCCTTTCTTAAATTGGAACCAAATCCCACTTGGTGTTGCTGCCATATTTAATTCTGGCATTTTTGGGATTCCCCCTTGAAGCAAGGTAAAGAAACTACAGGAAGAAAGGATACATTTTGGATCCGAGACTCTGGGGACTAAATGCACGAATATGACTGGGGCCTGCATGAGCAGTGGGAACTTGGAAGACAAAATCTACTTTCTGAAAATAAGCTTCCCTGAGACAAATAAATTTTGGAACCTCCTCATTGATGGTGATGAAAAATACTCTCTTTAATACTTATATTAAAGAGGACCATTTTTCTGTGCCATTCCGAACGAGTTTTTACCACAGGCTGTTTAATTTTTCTTTTCATTTTTTTTTTTGCATTAGTTTTGATTTGTTATGAATGTAATGTTCTTGTCAAGGGGAGTAAAGTAGGAGCTGTCAAGTCCCCTAAACCAACGGGATGATTTGCATGCTTGCCATCAGATTGTTGTTAATTTAAAAAAGAAAAAAATATGGTTGTCTTTTCATTGTCTACCTCAAACTGAGGAACAGGCAATTTTTTAAAAAAACTTGAGAATTTTATTAACTTTAGTCCCAACATATTAAACAATATGTTTATGTCAAGTGCACAATTTTTTCTACTCATGCCCTGCATACGGGTCTGGAAATGGCAGCAGTGTTTAAAATGATCAAAGGCTATATGCTAGAATGTCTCTCAGCTCTGTCACATAGCAGGCAATTGAGTTAGTCACTGTATGTGTGACTGATATGACTTGATTGTGTCCAATATATTAGACATAGCTATGGTTTTTAATTGATTACTAATGCATTATACTGTCAGTCCCTGGCAACACATAATTATGTTGGTGTGATTTGTGTTGTCATTTAGTTTTCCACTTTAATATGCAAGCTTACAATTCAGTCACCAAACAATTTTATTTTCTTCCTCTGACCAATAGGGTCAACTTACGAATATACCTTCCTGTTGCCGGATGACTCGAGACTCTTATACCAACCATTTAACATGGCCATGACCTCCGCGTGATAACGTAACTTCCTCTATAAATAGAGACACATCAATGCGAAAGCCCTTTTGTTCTCGCCAATGCAGAGTGGAGATGTAAAAACTTGTTTACGGATTGCCGTCCTCCAAAGGCTGTGATAGCACTCGCATGCGGTAAACCACTGGTAGCATTGCTGCTAAGATACTTGGTATCGTGTTCGATTGTTATTGCTAATTGTTTTCCTATAGCCTATAGTGCGGTTGGGCACTCGGTGCTGCCGCGTTTGTATTACATCTTCAGAATATTTGCATTCCTTGCTTGGTTATTTGTAAATCTACCCTGGATGTGGTCGCACCCCAGTGAGATTTTTTTTTTATCAAAAAATTTCCTTTGACTCTTAAATTCTTTTGAGTATTTTCAAACATTTAATCTAATATATTAATATATATATTTACCGATTTCCCAACGAGCACAATCTGTCAATCAACTTGCTTTGCTGCCCACTAAGTTCGCCTCATTCCCACCTTTCCAACGTGTTCAGAGCATAGACTGTAAAAAAGTGCTTACATCAAATACATTCATTGAGAAATCAAATCCTCACATATTGAGAGAAACAATGGTTTCTCATCACATACAGCCTATAAATGGAATGAAGCATAAGCCGGTTCAAATTATGAAATCAGGAAAAAGCCTCTGTGTTGGGATGGCAGGTATGCAAGTTACGGCTTGGTGGGGCATGCCCCATACCTATACATCACCGAGACTTTGGCACTTTTCAGGGTTTCCTACAGATGTAACCACAATGACCACAGACTTTTAGCCCTTAAAAACATTAACTTATGTATGTTCTGACCTCATGTAACCACACAGCATTAACGTACAACTTCACACATCCACACAATAAAGCCCCAAACTTGTGTTATTTTGCCGTTTTCTCCTTCTGCTTCTTCTTCTTCTTTTTATTTTTCCTGACTACTCAGAAACCCTCACTACCTGCCTGCCTCCGTACCCTCAAACAATAATTCTCCCCAACGCATACCTGCTCTCCCAAGCTTATCGCCAAATAAAAATGCTTCAAACTAATGTTTTTTTTATGTTAATGTAACTAATGGCTTGGTGTTTTCCAAAAAGCTACTGTGGCCTAATGGTTAAGAGTTGCTGTCTTTCACACAAATAATTGGGGGTTTGAGCCCAGCAGAGTGAAAGTTTATTTTCGACAAAAACAATGTGCAACTGTTAAATACTTTTCAATTATTAGACTGTTATTATGTTCACAATAACAAATGTATTTTTATTGCAAAGGCAAAATACGTTTCCCATATTAACCCATGTTCAATGTTTCTGGTGAAAGTCAGACGAGACCACATATGCAGTATGGAAACAAAATGTTCCATTTGCTGTGACAAATGGCCTATAGCCTATATCATGTGACTAAAGCTCTTTGGTGTACTGGTTACCGTCCAATCTTAGTATTTGAGAGACCGGGGTTCGATCCCTGCCTGGTAGCCTACTAAAGTGTAATTTAATTTTGGACTCAAACAGTGTGTACATGTCTGGTTTTCTCATACAAGAATGTTTTTTTATTGCAAAGGCAAAAACATGTTCACAATATTAACTGTTCACTTGTAGCCTGTTAGTTAAAAATTCAGTCACAGGACACTATGGCATGCAATAGCTAATGTAATGAACAGGTATCCCATAGCCATTTGTCAAGCAAAGACAAAAGTTTTAACGCAGAATATCATCTGGTTAACATCGCGTTGTTGCATTAATATAAAAAATAAATAACTGTGCCATTGGCTACATGTTTTCATCTCACACAAATGCCGACAAAAAAATTTGTCTGGGTGGAGCCTACGCTGTGCTCTTGCGGTCATGACTGACTCACTGTGGAAACCGAACCTCAACGCTCGCCTCGGCCGACATTTCTTTATTATGTCTTCATTCATTTCTTCACTTCAGCTCTGTTCAGTTTATCCTTTTCACACATAACACAATGTCACCATAAAATTAACTACTAGGAAAATTAAGAATTTATGACAATACATTAAGAATTGATGATAGCCCACTATAAACTGCAATCTCTTAAGAGATCGGATTTATAAACCACTAATTCCCCAAACATATCTGTTTTATGGTTAGTCACGTGCAATAGCCTCCGATCATGGCTCTAGTCTACGCTACTCTGCAGACAATGTAGCTTACTGCAAACACTTTTAATAATAATAAGAAGAAGAAGAAGAGGAAGAATAATCTCTGGTATGCTACTTTCTTACTTTCTTTATTTTTCTGACTAAGATTCCTGGGAAATATGCATTGTCCAATTAAGCTTGCTAGCCAACGTTAGTTTTGCCAGAAAAACATCAGTCAGCTGTTAGTCCGGAAGCAGGTACAAGCTAGGCTACTACGAAGCGAATCAACATGCCTTATATACAATCATTGCACTACAGAAAGCTAAACTAAAGCTAGCTACATGGTCCGGGACCAAAACATTTCCCGCAGCCAACGTTAGGCTACATTACCGGAAAAAAAACTGCGAAAAAATTCTGCTGTGCTTATGAACTCAGCAGCCCATAGCCCAGACATGGAATCTTGGAGTTACGCATCCGGCAAGCCAGTGTTGAATAGCCTAATGTTAAATGTATTTCTATAGAATACTAATAGGCCTATTTTAAAACTGTATTTCCTTATTTTACTTATGCAAACTACTTAGGCTGTACTAACTAGGCTATTTAGGCTGTATGTCTTTCTTTCAGCTAGAATGTGTTTGCATCTACACTGTTAGCAATTGCAGTAATTTTACAGTAATATCATACAATAAATTGCTGTATTAATATTTTATTGTAATTATACTGTGAATTGCAATGCACCATGGGAAAACTTTGGCCCCTGCTGTAAACAGAGACTTCTTTGCTGTAAATGCCACTAAATTCAAATTCTACAACAACTGCACAGGCCAGTAAGAACATCAAAATCGGCGGGAACCGACTATAAGGAACAAGGTATGTAGTTGCTGTTTTTCTTTTATTGTGGACAGATTTTACTTGAACTGTTATGATAAAAAAAGGTGACGTTAATTCATTTGAGTTTGCATTTCGTAATTTTCACTGATGCTAATTTTGTAAAAGTAGGTTCTGATTCAGAGCAAGTTAGTTCTAAATCAAATAAATATTTAGCGGATTTCTTGCAGCCCTGTAGTCTCTTGTAATTTGTAGACAGTCCCTTTTGCAACGAGGCGCGATGTTATATCGGCGTTAGACTAAATTAACGGCAGAGATCATTGATGATTAGAGAATGGCTATCATCACAGCTAGTCAAGCTTCATTAACTTAAGGTCGATGGATAATAGCAGGTAGGCTAACAATGAAACAACATTTTAGGTCATTTCTTTATTCTCTATTTTAATCTACAAGTTGTATGCGTTATTTCCGTCACAACCATTGTGGTAAACATCGATTCCTCAGTTGTTGAGAATGTGCTAAATTAGCTAACCTAACGTTAACCTCAATTTTGATTAACTTGAGTGAGTGGCAAGTCATGTAACGCTACGTTAAATTCGATTTTTTCACGTTAATTAAGACAGATTAATAGCTAGGCCTACTCTTGTATGCGTCAGTGCATTGAAAGCATTTGTATTTAGTTTGAGGTTGTACTGTTGTATTCTGTATTATATTTGGCATCATAAGCGATGTGTTAGCTATATGAATTTAGCTTGCTAGCTAGCTGCCATAGTCGGAAAATACATCGTGCCTCAGATGCACCCTTGCTGGATACCGCTAGCCAAATCGTTCAGACTGTTGAAGTTTCACCAATTAAAGTTAGCTTTAATTTGAGGGTATTTTTTCTAACCGTTTAGAAATTATAGATACCCCTTTTTTAGGCATCAAAAAATATTGGACAGTTTCTCATAATGTAGAATAAAGTAATCATTTTTAATATTTGGTCGCATATCTTGTGCATGCCATGACTTCCTGATGTCTGTGACCCAACAATATCAAAATACTCTTGATTTGTTTCTTATTTTCTGGTACTATATACTATAACTTCTCTGCATTTTAATGGATCTCTATCTAATTGGGGGGTGGGAGTAGATTTAGAGCTGAAACAGTATGGAACACATGGTTGGCAAAATGGCTTTAAGACATCAGGAAGTCATGGCATGCAAAGGATCTGCGACCAAATATTTAAAAATGCCCTCAAATTAAAGTTGACAGTCTGCACTTCAACCTCATTGTCATTGTATCCTTTCAAACTCAAAGTGCTAGAGTACAGAACCAAAATAACAAAAAATGTTTCACTGTCCAATCAATTATGGTGCTCACGATATGTATAGAGACCACAAAAAGAAGCAATTTAAAAACTATTCATAACAATAGTCTATTTTGGTTTCAGAGGCTTGATGGGCATCAAACCACAGATGGGTACCAAGGTGGCTCTTGGAAAGAGGAAGCGGGAAACAATAAACCCTCACGTCTGCACCCTGTTACGCAAGTTAATGGGCTGTGATTTGTTGGGCATGTGAGAAATGTCTCGACTCATTCCATTAATTGGGATGACAGAGATGTCATAACCAAGTTAAGGCTTGGTGAGGCATCCCTCATACATATACAGCATTGAGATTTTGGCACTTTTCAGGGTTTCCTACAGAAATTATCACAGACTCTCAGTCCTTAATGGGGAATGCCACCCATTTTCTTCATTAAAATAGTCAAAACTATACCCCCTGTTTGCTTTAAGGTCCATAGAACACGTTCCTAATCTTCTCTGTGTCTGAGAAAAAGGGCAGGAAAGCTCCTTGAGCACCTGGGCTGTGACGTACCTGATTGGCATGCTTTACCATGCCCCCTAGAGCGCCTGGTTGAAATGAATGGAGAATCTCAACTAGAGTTGAAGCATCGCAACTTGAAGATGAAATTTACACTTGTTTGAGCTTTTCAGGGCAAATGAGCAATCTAACGCACTCGTCTTTTACAACATAAAATAGTCCTATGCTATCGTAAACCACCTAGATTTACTTTCGTATCGATTTTCTCTCCCCACCTCACTCTTCATCCACCAAAAGTGTGTCACCTTGGCTGTGACGTTTATGCCCATATTTGGAGTTCCACCTTCCCTGGATCTATTCATTGGCCGCTGACTGTGGTTTACCAGCCAGTGATTAGAGCCAAGGAAGGTGGAACTCCAAATAAGGGCATAAACGTCACAGCCAAGGTGAAGCTATAGGTGTATTCAAATGATCTCGGAAGTCTGAATATTTCCGATTTACAAGAAGAAAAAAGGATTTTAACGTGACACCCCAGTGATGAGATGGTGACGAATTAATGACAACGATCTCGGAAATCCGACATTGAGTTTGGGCACCTCCTGAGGTCCCTGAGATGACCGAGGTGACGAAAAATGCGTCAAAGGCTCAGTTGTTTACCTTTGACATCTGTAAACATGAGAGACTGTAAACAACTAGAGAGACCCGTTGTGTGGTATATGTAGTCTTTCACCTTCTGCGTTTGTTTTAATCTTCAATCATTTTTGCATACGCTATTTAAAACATTTGGAACTGCAAATGCTGATCAGAGGCCAGCCAACCAAGCATCAGCTTTCTGCAGGCGTCCATGTTTTGACCATTTGAACACCTTTACTGTAACAAACGGGACCATTGTCACAGCAAACATCACGCACAATCCACCCGAGTTGGCCACTTAAATACATCATAACCCCCTGCACTTTTGGTGGATGAAGAGTGAGGTAGGGAGAGAAAATCTCTACAAAAGTAAATTTCGGTGGTTTACAATAGTATAGGCCTGCCTGCTCTGTCCGAGGAGAGTAGGGATGTGTTCTATGGACCTTAAAACAACCAGGGATATAGTTTTGACCATTTCAATGCTGAAAATGGATGGTATTCCCCTTTAAGAACATACAGTTGGTTGAAAAAGTATTCAGCCCCCTTAGACTTTTTCATATTTTGCTGTTTATGAACATTTGATAAAAATATATTTAATCAGGCTTTTTTGCTGGTTTTCAACACAAACAACTCTATGATGTCAATGTGGAAGAAAAAAAAACTTGCATTTGTTCCAAATTATTTATAAATATAAAACTGAAAACAATCAATTCCTTAAGTATTCAGCCCCCTTGCTTCATTGTACTTTAACAGCCATACAGGCAAAACTCTGTTCAAAATTGCACATCATAAAGTGCCCAGACATTATGTTTAGATTATATTTAAAGATATACTCAAGTTTGTCAGAACATAATGTTGTATAGCTACCGATATTAGTCATAATATGCACTCCCAGTTTCGGATGTCATGATTTTCTATATCGGCATAATCTGCGTTGTTTGTATTTGTGCTAAAAGTGTGCTTTTGAGACCAACAGTCAAGCCAGAAAGTCTGAATACCCCTTTCACCTTCTCCACGTTTTATTACATTACAGACATATTCTACAATAGATTGAGTTTATTTTTTGTCTCAAAATTCTACACAAAATAGCCCATAATGACAAAGTGAAAACAAGTTTTAAGAAATTTTTGCAAATGTATAAAACATTTAAAACTGACAAGTTACAACTAACAATATTGCCTATCGTAGCTCACACTATTTAAACTAGCTCTATTCCAAAGCAATGCTATCCAAACTTTCCTAAATTCTTTCATGCAACTTCATGAAAGAATTTAGGAAAGTTTGGATAGCATTGCTTTGGAATAGAGCTAGTTTAAATAGTGTGAGCTACGATAGGCAATATTGTTAGTTGTAACTTGGCCACATTTTGATATCAATGCTCAAGAGAATGTGGTCATTCAAACTTTAAATGTCAAATAACAAAAATGGCCTCATGGAACAACATATCATTTCAATTAATGGTTTAAACAGTTGAATATTTATGCTTTGTTGTCCATTTTACTTTCGAAAATGTACAGGTTTTAAAATGTTCTCTGCTGCTACAGATTTCTCTACAATTCACAAACAGACATTTACACCAAGAAAGATCATTTACAATAGAGAAAGGGGAGATGAATAAATAAATGCAGATAAAAATTTCAAATATGATGACGTTGAAAATAGCCTACATATAGCATTTTTACAAACCTATCCAGAGATGTTCGCCCTGTCAATGTAGCCTACTATATGTTTGTGGGTCAGATGATGCCAAATAAGTAATAGTACTAATTTGTTTACATAATAATAGTTATGTTATTTGCAAACAGAATTTTGTGAACACAAGAATATCTAGGCTCTGTAGGACCACACAGGTTTATAAATCCAAATATTCCAAATAAATAAATACATCAATTAATACATAATAATAATAATACATTTTATTCATGCTGTGCTTTCCATAGACCCAAAGCACTGGATGCAGACTATTGTTGAAACATACCCTGTAGTGTAGTAATTGCACACTGATTATTTCCACTATAAATTGTCCTTTCAATTTGATGTGGCACATAGGCTACAGTTTCATTGATCACATTCTCTTGAGATGGTAAGATGAAAAAACACAGGGCCAAGTTGCATTAAAGAATTTAGGAAAGTTTGGATAGCATCGCTTTGGAATAGAGCTAGTTTATATCAATACTTTTAAAGGCAGGCCTAGTTTTTGCTAATTGGAATTAAGGACTTACAGACAGTGCTTTGTAGGCTATGCGTGAGTAACTTGGCATTTTTTAACATTGAAAACATATTTTTTGGTGAGATATCACTTATTTTTGTGTGCTAATGTAATGTGTTTGGTAGCTGACTAATGATGATAATGCATGAAGTTAACGACTTCAAGAGAGACATGCATACAGAATACATGGAGACATACGCATGCATTGTAGCTCAAAGAAAGACATAGGCGTGAGTTCTGTGCTTTAACAACCATGAACTACAACTAAATGAACTATATTACGGTACGTAGCCCATTTGAACTGTATAAACTTTGGCCCTAGTGGTTGAGACATATCCGTCTCAATTACAGTATTCATGTTAGTCTAAAATTAAGAACTGCAGCTTTAAGAAAATCCTGTAAAGTTTGAGTTATGACCGATCCTCTCACCAGTCACAGACTGTAAAATGCACCGTTTATACACGCTAAGAAAATCATGTTCACGTATAGGAACAATAATATTAGTAAAGCACGTTGTAGTACAAATGAGCATTCGTCGTTTTCCCTTGCTGACTGTACTATATACATTACCTGATACACTTTCAGTTTAGTAGACACATAAACACACACGCTTTTGTACGTTTCTAGTATTTAAATGCATTAGGCTACTTATTTCTGAATACAGCTTCTTCTTCTTCAATTCGAACTGTAAACCATGGATGTGCATGGAATATTATATATTTTTGACTAGGAGTTTCCTTTAGGCTACACTCTTTAGTAGGTTCGTTTTCCTGACCAGCTGAGCTGATTTACATTTAAATTTCTCTGGCAAAGCTATTTCTCAGAGATCTTTGCCAGAGAAAATAAGAACTACTGTCAAAGAAGGTAGCATAGATAATAATTGTGTTTTATGTTATATTATTATTATATGGCCAAATGTTTGCAATAGACATTGTCTGGAGAAGTAGACTATGACATGTTCGGAGGCTATTGTAATTTTTTTTAAGTGACTAACCATAAAACACATGTCTTTGTGGAATTGATGGTATATAAACTTCTACCCGTTAGGGTGTGTAGGTTATATTATCGTAAATTCCTAATTTTCGTAGTAGTTCATTTTATGGTCACATTGTGTTATATGTGAAAAGCATAAAGTGAACAGAGCTGAAGTGCACAAATTAATAAAGTAATTACCTTTTCTGTAATGACCGTCTTTAAAACAAATGTTTGTGAAAACATGTAGCCTGTTACTTATTTATAGTTTGTTTTACATTAATGAAAAAATTTGATTTTAACCAGATGATATTCTGCGTTAAAACTTTTTTCTTTGCTTGACAAATGGCCATGGCATACCTGCTCCCATAACGTTAGCTAGCTGACTGAATTGTTTAAGTTACAGGCTACATGTGAACAGTTAATATTGTAAACATGTCTGTATATTATTGTAAAACTGAAACGTGCACACTGTTTTATTCCAAAATTAAATTACACTTTAGTACCAGGCGGGGATCAAACACAGGTCTCTCGGTATCCTAAGGCTTCATGCTAACCACAAGACCAAAGAGATACAGTCATGCGACATAGGCTATAGGCCATTTGTCACAGCAAATGGAACATTTTGTTTCGTCGTCTGACTTTCACCATTTCGCTGTAGTACAAGTGAAATACAACTGAAACATTGAACAGTTAATATTGGAAACGTCTTTTGCCTTTGCAATAAAATATGTTTGTTATTGTGAAAATAATAACAATCTTTTTAACAGTTGCATTAACCATTAGGCCACAGTAGCTTCTTGGAAAACACCAAGCCATTAGTTACATAAACATAAAAAAAATTAGTTTGAAGCATTTTTATTGTGCGATAAGCTTGGGAGAACAGGTATGCGATGTTGTTATCCAATGGGGATAATTATTGTTTGAGGGTACGGAGGCAGGCTGGTAGTGAAGGTTTCTGGGTAGGCAGGAAAAATAAGAAGAAGAAGCAGAAGGAGAAAAACGGTTGTGTGGATTGTGTGGATGTGTGAAGCTGTACGTTAATGCTGTGTGGTTACATGAGGTCAGAACATACATAAGTTAATGTTTTTAAGGGCTGAGAGTCTGTGGTCATTGTGGTTACTTCTGTAGGAAACCCTGAAAAGTGCCAAACTCTCTGTGGTATGGGGCATGCCCCACCAAGCCGTAATTTGGCGGATGGCATTATCTGTATATATATATTTTTTCAAACATAAAAAAAATTCTGGGAATACTCTTGAACAGCATGTACATTGGAGAAAGATAATGTGAGAGACTAAATTCATGAAATCTGTCTTGGTATAGCTTACTGGCATTGCAGTGCCATATTATCTGGCATGAAGACAGGATATGCAGCTATCTGTAAATAATTTTTCTTTTATCCTGAGATGGTATTTTTCACAGCATAGTTATTCAGCTACAACATAAAAAATAACAGGTCTACATTTAGCATTTGTCTTTGAATTGCAGCTGCAAGTTTTTTTAAGAACACTGAATTAATTTCAGTGATTTATTTGCTCACTAAACTGTAAATAAAAAATAACACAGATAACTGTGAGTAAAGGAGTTGAATGAATCCAGGCAACAGTATTATATATTTGCCGTGCATAAGAAATGTACCAATGCTTTGTTGCTGCTTTGTACAACTATTTTAATAGACAAACAATGGGAAGCAGGTGCACATGCAAAGTAGACATGGCGGGATATACAGATCAGTCAATATACAAAACTGATAATTGTCAGTTTAACATAAATAATTTATTTCAAATTAAAACAAGCATTAAAATTTACTGACATTACATAAACCAGATAATAATAATAGCGGGAGGAAGACAAAAAACAAAGGACAAAAAACAAACAAACAATGAAAGTAATATAAAAACAAAATAGCCTAAAATGATCTTTATCTAAGATCCTTTTGAGAAACGGGGCTCTGGTCGATGCCCCTCCCCCTGCTTACACACAAAACCAGCCGACACACGGGAGATTGACGTAGTATGTTTGTGAAAGTTGTTTACGAAAGGTCTGTGGTACACTATAATGGATACATATTATTTCAGCATTAAGGTAGCCAAGCTCTCGACTGTGTTGCAATATTAATTTATCATCAGCTAACGTAGCCTAACAAGGTTATAAGATAGCCTACATTTTTTTTTACAACTAATGTTATCTCGCGAGCGCCTGAAAATAAAAATGTTATTATATAGGCTACCCTAGTTCATGCATATTGTATCTCGTGGAAGATAATACTGACTTTATTCAAGGGAGATATCAAACCCGATGTAACAAAACGCAAAAAAACCTGTGTTCTCCCATTTCCCACACCAAAACCCTTCAGTGCAGGCTCTCAGGCTGCGTCCCAATCCAGTTTTTGCTCCACCCTTGTAAACGTCACTTGCAAACTTCACTTGGGAGGATGTGACACACATACCAATAAAACAGGAGTATACACTTGCGTTTAACGAGTGGGAGGGAGCGAGGGCGGAGCGGGTTATTTGAATTGAGACGCACTTCACCCCATATATACTTGGAAGTTAACCATGCTGCTGCGCAATGGCGTATCGTTGGATCTCGGATCATGTACAATGTCTGTCACCGGAACCTTTAAACGGATGAAACTCTCAACCTGAACCTGTGTACATTAATTATCAGTCAAGCAATTGATTTACTGAATAACAAATATCAATAAATACAGGAAGTTTTGTGGGCTAGCATATTTCTTTGTGTCGCATGTAGGACAACCCGTGCGCTGAAATAAAGCATTTAAACCGAACATATTCTCAACCTGTTTCCGTTTATTTTGCTGGCTTTTGTCAATCAAACAAATTCCCTAAATAATCAAGAACAATTATGTAGCCTATAGGCTAATGATTAACAAATGGCAATGACAAAGAGATAACTAACGTGAGATTGTTTAATAAGGGTGGCGATAATTCTGATTTAACTGGAAAAAAATCCCAACGTTTTCTCTGAGTTGCATTTTCTCTTCATCACGTTAAAGAATGTCATTAATTTAAGACGGCACTTGATTTAGTCAAAACGATTTCAACATTAGAAAGCATACATTTAAAGAGGAAAACCTCAAATTGCTGGAACCAGCGTTGAGCGCAATGCATGCTTTCAAGATAGAAAAATTAATTTACTCAATATATGTGCTGTTCATTGATCACTTCGCATGACATAGGCTACTAACGCATTTTGCGGCAGCACAAATGTGAATATAGTCAAATGCTGCGCAAGTTTATTTACCTATTCGTCGTGGTTATTGAGAAATTCAGTTGTTAGGCTAACTGGCAAATTATAGCCTACTGAAAAATATTGAGACGAGTAGCCTAATAATCCGTTTAAAAGCAAGATTAACGACAGAGAACCTGGTCCTACATCCCACAATATGCTACTCTGTTGCTGCATAACGCAATTTGCTAAACTATGAAATATAAAATAGCAAACTACTAGATTAACCTGTAGCCTATTTATTAGCCTATACACCGACTTTTCCATTCTGTATGCGCTTTTAATGTATAATACCATGGTAAACATTTTAACGTGATTATCACTGAACAGGACGTTCGATGTGAATTGTGGGTAATATGAGCTTGCCGAGTCTGTTCGTTTACAGACTCGTTCCCTTGAGCAAAGTTGAGGGTGGAGGGGCTATGTCACAAACTTCACTTGGCTTTATAACGGATTGGATTCACACTTAAAATGGAGACGAGGGTACATCCTGGTCTCAAAAGGGATTCCCCCAAGTGAAGTTTGCAAGTAAAGGGCGGAGCAAAAACTGGATTGGGACGCAGCCTCAGTTTTTTTTAACAATCTCTGTCGGACGTCACCCAGGTCGTTCAGTTTCTACGTCATATAACAGGATCTACTTTTTAAAATGAGCTAGGTTTACTACGAAAAAACAGAGAATATGAAGAGGAAAAAGCAACAGAGTTTAACACATTTAATAGCAAGCCGATCAGAGGCTTTCTTGTCAATAAACAAGTAGCCTATTTAACTTGTTTTTATTGTAGTTTTCAATCCCACTTAAGACAGAGTTTTGGACTATAACAGGTTAAAATGCATTGTGATGGTTTCTGTATTTTCTACTGAAATGTTTTTGAATATTGAATACGTTTCTGGTGGTTTAATGTTAGCTAGCTGTCTAGCCAAAATGCTATATATTTCACATGTTCCATTTCCCATGTTCCAAACACAAAGAATTGTGGATGTAGTGTTTAGATTTTAATCTCAAGAGCACCAAATTGATACATTTAGCTGTTGAAATTGCCTAAATTTATTCTGGGGGAGCATGCCCCCGGACCCCCTTAGACTCAAATAAACCACTACAATGCTGTTACATGTAAAACCCCCTTGTCTTGCATAGGCTACGCACGGTGATTTTGTTATTCGCTAATATACCATAATATTGCACTTTCATTTATTTGTAATTCATGGTAAAGGACAGAATCCGTTTGGTTATTGCGCATGTACATTCAAATATTGACTGGGTTGAGAGTTGGTGTTGTGTAATTGCCCTGTGAGTGAGTGGCCACCTCAATATAATACTATTTCATAATCAATGTAGCTTACAAATAATTAGGTAGCTAAGTGATGATATATAAATGTGGAAGAAGTTCTGATCTGATCAAAAAAATGTTTTCAACGTACAAACATGGCAAGTTACTCATGTATAGCCTACAAAGCAGTGTCTGTAAGTCATTAATTAAAACTTGCAAAAACTAGGTCTGCCATTAAAAGTATTGATAAAGTGAGGCCAAGTTACAACAAACAGTATTGCCTATCGTAGCTCACACTAATTAAACTAGCTCTATTCCAAATCAATGCTACCCAATCTCTCCTAAATTATTTAATGTAATTTGGCCCTGTGTTTTTTCATCTTACCATCTGAAGAGAATGTGGTCACTCAAAGTTCAAATGTCAACTAACAAAAATTGCGTCATGGAAGAACACTTAATTTCAATGATTGTTTTACACAGGTGAGGAGAAATGACAGGTGAAGAGAAAAGATATGTTTATACTTTGAAAATGTACAGGTTTTAAAATGTTCTATGCATGTAGGAATTTTCCAAGCTGCTAACATTTGAATTGACAAACAGAAATTTATACCAAGGAACATAATTTACAATTGAGCAAGGGGGGATTAATAAATACAGATAAAAATGGAAATATGTACACCTAGTAAATACCCTAAATATTTTATGTAACAAACCTATCCGGACATATTTTTGACCCATGAATATAGCCTACTGCATGGTTGTCGATCAAATGAAAACTTGCAAAAACTAGGTGTGAGCTACGATAGGCAATACTGTTTATTGTAACATGGCCTCATTTTGATATTTAATGCGAGACCTAGTTTTTGCAAGTTTTAATTAATGACTTACAGACACTGCTTTGTAGGCTATGCGTGAGTAACTTGGCATTTTTGTACGTTGGAAATATTTTTTTTATCAGATTGCTATAACTGCGAGAGGAGCAGGGAAGCATTTGTTTTGTATGTGTGTTTCATAATTTGCTCTCTTTGTGTTCATTATAGTTTGTTACTTTATTTGAACTTGTCTAGCAAGTGAAATGAAAGCAAAAACAGATTCTGTATAGACTTGTATAGTCTCACATATAATCTAAGTGGCGTTTCGCATTGATCTTTGAAGCACTTCAAAGCTTGAATGAAAAGATCTCTGTGTTGCCTTCTGAGGGTGCTGACAACATTAACATTTTGTGCACCTGGATCCTTGATTGTGCACCTGCAATGATTTGTTGGTGTGAGCAATGTGAACCGGGTCAACACATGCATGAGAACCCAGCCGCAGTGACTTAAGTTCATTTTCATATTGCAAGAGCTGCAGAACTATGGAGGCTGTCATCAGACCTTCAAAACCAGAAAGTTCTGTATTATGTTAACACAAACATTATATACATATGCAAAACTTCTTCAGTCTTTGATCAGTCATTTGCACGTGCTTGGAAAAAATTCACAGCTTGTGAGGATCATCAAAGTCTGTCTGCTACAGGTGAAATCAAAAGGTTCACCTTGTCAATAATAGGAAATGACAAAAGTTGTGATTACAAAGTTTGTCTTTGATTTATACTGAACAAAGATCCACAAGACATGCATCAGATTTGTAAGCTGCTATAACAAGTTGAATAAAACTTCATAAGTTCATAGGGTATTTTTACCCCAATTTAACTTGCAGAATTCACATAATTACCAATTTCGCTACACAGTATTAAGATGCCAAGATGAGAAAATACAGGGTCAATACAGGCCTGGTTCTAGACTGCTTTGATTGGGGGGGCATGAAGAGATGTTGGTGGGGCACAAGGGGGGAATGAAGTAGTGGGAGGTCTGGGGGTTGAGCCTTTTAAAATATAAAAATATATAACATAACTTTTAGTTCCGTGACTCATAATCTGTTAATTTTGTACACATTCCTGCATGCTACATGAGATCATGTTTCTTTTTCCGGAAAAAACGTATACAAATTCATCCATAGCCGAAGTAAGGGCCTTCTCATGAGCAAGAATAACCAAGTTTTTTTTTCGCCCGTGCAACATGATGCGGCGGAAGGGGTTTAAGATGCAATATCAGTTTCACTCTCTTGCCTAATGAAGGTAATGTACGATTACCTATTACGTTTGTGCTTTCAATTTTAAAAAATAGCCGATGTAATGGCTTTCTCATGAGCAAGAATAACCAGGTTTTTCTTTCGCCCCTGCAAAATGGTACGGCGGAAGGGGTTAAGACGCGAGATAACGTGGTGAAATAACTTTCGCATGCTGCAGATGAAACTCAGATAATATCCCATTTTCAAACAGTCACCTGCACATTTCAATGACTTTGGCTGTGTTTATCCCACAAAAATATATAACCCACTGTTGCCCTGTGTCTCAAGTTTTATATACATGATGTAGTGCCCTCCACTATTATTGGCACCCCCTGGTAAAGATGAGTAAAAAGGGTTATAAATAAGGTTCACTGTTTGGTGAAATAGCTTAATCTCACACTGAAAAAATTAAGAAATTATTATTTTTATGTGCCACAATTATTGGCACCCCTGTATTTATATATAGAATAAAGTAATCTTTAATTAATTTTTAATATTTGGTCGCATATCCTTTGCATGCCATGACTTCCTGATGTCTGTGACCCAACAACATCAAAATACTCTTGATATCTTATTTTCTGGTACTCTTACAAGCGATACTATAATGTCTCTGCATTTGAATGGATCTCTATGGGAATTGGGGGGTGGGACTAGATTTAGCTGTACATTATGCAGGAAAAGTATGGAATACATGGTTGGTAAAATGGCTGTAAGACATCAAGGGTCTGAGGTATCAAACGAGCCTCAAAACATCACTCTGCTGCCAGATATGCAGTATATATGGATGGATCACTTTAAGGGTTGTTTCTCCTGACAATTTTACAATTGAACTCTATGGAAAAATAAAGTCAGGAGAAGAAACCCTTCAAGTCCCTCCCTCCACCTCCCCACTCCCCCCCCCCCCACCCACCCCCCCTCCTTGACCCCCCCTGTTTGTTTTGAGTGTGTGTTAACCCCACCCTCACCTTCTTCAAGAGTCACCTTCCACACGCCACCCCCCACCCCCACCCCCCCCCACCCCCCACCTTCATCATCGACCCCGCCATGGGCGCCATTCTTCTCCCGCTCTCCCTCCCCTTGCAAAAAGAATACACCCAACCTTCTTCTCTCTCTCGTCGTCTGACCCAGCACAGGCATGCAACGTGGGGGGGGAGCGCTGCTGGGCTTTGCTCGCTCTGGAGGAGTGGAGGTGGAGGCACTAGCTGGAGGGGGCGAAAGAAACCCTTTCTCGTCCTTAACGACCAACCCGCCAACCTTAAGTATCTTCAAGAGACTGAACTCCCGACACTCCCGCGCTGGTCCTTTTTTTTTCCCATTTTTTTTTTTCCATCACTTGCAGACTTGGTTCCCACAACACTACCCCCGACGCCCCCTCACCCGACCTCTCCCCCCGACCGACAGACCTGTTACTCAGGACTACATCATCCCTTTCCCCCTGGTGGCTTGGTGGTCTCGTAGTAGGCGATCGTGAGGACGGTCCCGGCCAAGGCCACCCAGGTAATACACCCAACCCCAACCTCAACTCCTGTTTGTTTGTGTTTGTTCCCCCTCTCCCCTCCCTCCAGTCCCCCCAGGTGCCCCCCCCTCCCTGGAGTTAACACCACCCTCACCCTGGGAAGGAGGAGAGCTGGTGTGCGGCCCGCGCTGAGGGAGGATCACCATTGCTTTTGCTCTTCCTGTGTCTGTCTGCCAGGAGGAGTCTCTGCTGCTCTGCCGGGCCGGGGGGACCTCCTGTCCTCCGTCTCCTCTCCACTACCCCCTGATAACTATATAACTAAGTTGGAAAATAACTAAGTAACCAACTCACCTACTCTCTCTCCGGATACTCACACTCCATCATCAACCCCCACCCCGACCCCAGCCAGTAAGATCAGCGTTCACCAGCCGGGAACTTTTTGTGTAACTGAAGTTCACCCTCCGAAACCTGCTGCCCGACAGTTTACAATCTTACATCAGTTTTACATCGCTGCTACTATTAGAATTTGCTTCTAAATTATGCTCCGTTTCACTGACATTTTCGAAAAAAAAAAACTAAACTGAGTTCCATGAGTCTCTCTCATGGATCTCCTCAGAATCATCAGAGAGGTTAGCGCGTTAGTAGTCCTACTGGAATCTCCCGGGCTCCCCCCCCTGGATGCCGGCCCTGCCTCTCTCGCGCTACAGTGTGGTGTGTGTCGTCCACCGGCTGTTCCCTTCTGGGCTGGGCAGCTGTGGGCGGCGGGGAGAGAGTGTCCCTCCCTCCCTTCGATCCCAGGGATTCTCCTCTGACTGACTAACTCCGAGGACTCGGTTTCCATCCCCACATTTCGTTCCTAATCCCCAGGGCTGTAGCTTCTGTCTCTATTTGCTTTCGCTGGAGTCTCCCCTCAGCTAACGTTAGCTGCTAATGTTAGCGCGGCCTACACTGCTTCTGGAAAGTCTGTGTCTGGAAAGGAGGCCGCGTCTCGGCGTAGGAAGCGGACTACACCGTGTTCCTCTTCGTCCTGCTCCTCGACATACTCGGCTGGTCCCGTTTGTCCTGTTGGCAAGCGTCTCCGTATGCAGTGCCATGCTATTAGCGGGCCCTCTACCTCTGTTGACCATGCTACTGCCACTGATCCTCAGCCTGGTCCTGCCGTTGTTGCTCCGGCGGTCGGCGACGTGGACTTGGTTACCTCTCCCCTTTCTTTGTCACCGTCAGGACTGAGGGCTTCCCCCTCTGTTGCGGCTAGTACTGTTAGCATGGTAGTTGCTAATCTTGCTAACTCTGTGCCTGTAGCTAATCAACCTAGCAACCTTGCCATATACGACGGAGGTTGCTGTAACGGACAACCTGAAATCTTAATTATTGGAGACTCTCTCACTAGGTTTGTTAAAATCCCGTGCGGCATTACGTTTTGTTTTTCTGGTTTTAAAGTTGCAGATGTTTTACAACAAGCTCCTGCTATTATTAAAAGATACCCTTCTGTCCATACTGTGATTGTGCATGTTGGTGCCAACGACGTCATGTCAAGACAATCAATTAAACTCCGGGCTGATTTTGAGTCATTGATAGCAGCTGTTGAGAATCTGGAAAAAACTTGTATCTTGTCTGGCCCCATTCCATCTATTAGACGTGGCTCTGAACGTTTTAGCCGTCTTTTTGGTTTACACACTTGGTTACAGAATTACTGCACTGCCACAGGTCTTGGTTTTTTAAATAATTTTGATTTGTTTTGGTCCAAGGAGAACCTGTTGAAACATGATGGTATTCATCCTAATTTCGCGGGGGTGAAGAAGTTGATCTCTGGGTATATTAAACTTATAGCCTCCTCAGCCTGACTATTGCCTTTCATTAAAGGTAGTTTACTAAATCACTGTTCTGCTGCTAATATACTTACTTCCTTACCTACTGCTTCTATGAGTTCTAACCATTCTGTTACTCCCTGTAATTTTGTCCCTTCTCAGACTGAATATCTAACCGAGTCTATTCCAAGCTCTCAGATCAATCCATATACATTTAAGTCTAGAAAAGGCTTAGGGCTGATTCACCTGAACATCAGAAGTCTACTCCAACATCAGAAACTTGATCATTTAAATATATTAGTTTCTCAGGCTGATCCTGATATTTTGATTCTCTCTGAATCTTGGCTTAAGAATAGTGTTTGTGATTCTGAGGTGGCCATAAATGACTATAATCTTTTTAGAATTGACAGAACTGGAAAAGGAGGAGGGGTGGCCATTTATGTTAAATCTTGTTTTTCTGTTTCTGTTTTACATGCAGTCACTCTACCCAAGTGCTTTGAATTTCTTGCTCTTAACATTGACTGTGGGTCTAATAATTATTTTGTTGTTGTTGGTTTTTATAGACCTCCCTCAGCTGATGTCAGGTCTATTGATCTTCTGGCTGATCTAGTTTCCCGCTACTAACTCTGAAATTATAGTTATGGGAGATTTTAATATTGATTGGCTAATAAATGCTTCCGATTATTTAAAAGATGTTTCTGTTAGCCTCAATTTATCCCAATTGATCATAGATCCAACCAGGCCTAATTTGAAGAACCCCTTAAAATCCTCATTAATTGACCTAATCTTTTCTAATAAGATAGATAAAATTTCTGCAAGTGGAGTTTTTGACCTGGATATTAGTGATCACTGTCCTATTGTATGTATCCGTGATACACATGTCAAGAGGACTTCTTCTCGCATTGTAATTAAGAGAAACTTAAATAATTTTAACAAACAAGCCTTTCTTCATGACCTTTATAATAGTGGTATTCATTCTACGAATATTATCCCTGATGTTGAATTAGCCTTAGAATTTTTTATTTCCACTTTCTTGTCGGTCGTAAATAGACATGCCCCCTTTAAAATGTATAGAGTAAAGAACAGATCTAGTCCTTGGTTTACCTCTGAACTATCTTCGTTATTCTTGTCTAGAAATAAAGCTTGGTCTCGTGCTAGACATACAAATGAGGCCTCACACTGGGCTGCATTTAGAGTCCTTAGAAACAAATGCACGTCTCTTGTGAAGAAAAATAAATCTGACTATTATTTGAATTTGATCACTAACACTTGTTCTAATCCTTCCAAATTTTGGAAGGTGGTAAAATCCATTAGTAGCAATTCTTCTGCCTCTGTACCTTCTCAGGTTAAATTTGATGACAGTCTTATAAACGATCAAATTGCGATTTGCTCCGCTTTTAATAGACATTTTGCCGCAGCTGGCCATATTTTTAAGGATGAGGGTCTTGGATCCCCTTCTGCTAATGATAATCATCTTTCTTTAGAGCATGCTTACGTACCTACTCCCAATGTTGCTTCCCAGTTTTCTTTTAGCTCCGTGTCTCCCAGTGTGGTACTTGATGCTCTTTTAGCCATTGATCCTAAAAAATCCACTGGTGAAGATAAATTGGATCCTTTTTTTCTCCAGCTCTCTGCCCCATTAATTGCTGCGCAAATAACGCATATTTTTTATCTGTCTATGTCTTCATGTGTAGTTCCTAGAGCTTGGAAAACTGCGCAAGTTCTCCCATTGCATAAGGGTGGAGAAAAGAATGATCCTAACAATTGTAGGCCAATATCTAAACTGTCTTGTTTGGCTAAAACCTTAGAATCAGTTGTAAACTGTCAACTTAAAGAGTTTCTTTCACGCCACTCCATTTTATCTTTGCACCAATCTGGTTTTAGAGCTAACCATAGCACTATCTCAGCCATCACTTTGGTTACAGATAATATAGTTTCTGCTTTAGATAAAAGACAACACTGTGCTGCCCTGTTTATAGATCTGTCTAAGGCCTTTGATACTGTTGACCACTCTTTGCTGTTAAATAGATTAGGTAGCATTAACCTAGATAGAAATGCATGTAACTGGTTTCGGAATTATCTATCTTGCAGATCTCAATGTGTGAAATTAGGGGGTATCCAATCTGATTTTTTATCAATTACTAAAGGTGTTCCACAGGGGTCAATTTTAGGTCCGGTGCTTTTTACTATTTATATTAATGATATTGTGTCCCCAGCAAGTGGTTCTCAATTTCATCTTTATGCTGATGATACCATTCTGTATTGTATTGCTGACTCTGTGGAATTAGCTATTGAAAAATTGCAACATTCTTTCAATACTATTCAAGATGCTCTTGCTTCTCTTAAATTAGTTCTTAACGAGAACAAAACAAAATTTATGTTGTTCTCTAGGGCTAGAGATTTTGACCACAATAGTCTGCATATAACTGCTGCAAATGGTTCCATTATTGAGAGAGTTTCAGTCTATAAATATTTTGGCATCTGGCTTGATGAAAAATTTACGTTTAAATGCCATATTGATAAACTTATAAGCAAGCTACGACAGAAAATTGGCTTCTTATACAGGAATAGAACCAGTTTCCCTATGGTATGCAGGAAGAGGATTATTGAAGCAGTATTTTTATCAGTTCTGGACTATGGAGATGTAGTCTATAGACATGCCTCTGTTTCGACTCTTAGATCTTTAAATTCTGTATACCATTCAGCTCTTAGATTCATTACAGGTGATAGCTATAATATACATCATTGCTCCCTGTATGAAAAGGTTGGTTGGCCCTCTCTTTTAATGAGGCATGATAGACATTGGTTTTTATTTATTTTTAAAGCTCTCATCGGTATGCAACCACCTTATATTACTTCTCTCCTAAAAAGGAACACTGGTTCATATCATACCCGTTCCAGTGAGGTGCTCATGCTCAATGTTCCCCGGGCTTGTTCTAACCTAGGTATGACAGATAGTTAGTGCTCCCCACTCATGGAATGCCCTGCAAAGCACTTTAAAAATGGACAGTCTTCCGTCTGTTGGACATTTTAAAACTATGATTGCTGAATTTTGCACCTCACAATGTAATTGTTTTTAGCTGAATTTTCTGTTCTTGTTCTTATCTTTTTATTTAAAAAATATATATTTTATTTATTTGATCATTTTATGTTGTGCCTTTATGTTGTGATTTTTATGTTGTGTTATTTTATCTCTTACTCGACATCACTGTAAATGAGGGCAACCTCAGTGTCCTTCGAGTTTAAATAAAGGTTATTGATTGATTGATTGATGAATGGCCAGACAGAGCGTGCCAACCAGGACCTGGGAGCTGCCCTGCGGTGCGTGTTCGCCCACAACCCCTCCTCCTGGAGCTAGTTCCTCCCCTGGGTGGAGTATGCCCACAATTCCTTGAAGAGCTCTGCTACCCAGATGTCTCCTTTCGAGTGCTTCTTGGGGTACCAACCCCCCTATTCCCAGTCCAGGAGGAGGTTGCCGTCCCTTCAGTCCGGGCTCACCTCCGCCGATGTTGCAAGATCTGGCGCGCGACACGCACTGCCCTCCTGCGTACCTCTTCCCACAACCAACACCTGGTGGACCTTCATCAGAGGGGTACTGTTACGTCTGCCTGCGCCCTTCCAGTTCACCTTCCCTTTTGTTCTCTGTGTTTTCCTCCTTCCTCTCGTCCCTTGTCAGTTCTTTCATGTTTTGTGTTTGTCTTCCGTGTTTGTGCAGGTTGGGCGTGGTTTCCCTTCTCGTTACCCTCGTTATCCTTCAGCCTATCACCCGCATTTCCTGCTTGCATTCCACACACTGCTAATTACCGTTCAATCACTCTTGCATACATTCTCACGCTGCACTCACTCATTGACTCATTTACTTCACTATATACTCCTTTTGCCAGTACGTAGTCTCATTTGACTAGTTGTGTTTTATGACTCGGCCTGTGTACTTCCCTCAGTCTTGCTCATTTGTGTTTAATCCCTGTTCCAGTTTTGTCTCCTTGTCTCACCAGCCTGCTTGCTCTCCACCTGTATTGCACACCCTACTCCCGCTGCCATTGTTCTCCAGGCTGTCAGATACTCACCAGCCCCGCTCCAGCTCCCACTGCACCCAGCTAGCCCCAACCCAACCCTGTTCCTGACCCTCATCCTCAGTTTCCTCTTTTCTGTTCATGCTCATAATAAAGTGCTCCACGGAGCTTGTAACGAGTCCTGCGTTTGGGTCCACACCAGTGGAAGGAATCCTAACAGCAGAGATGTTATAGTATCGCTTGTAAGAGTACCAGAAAATAAGATATCAAGAGTCTTTTGATGCTATTGGGTCACAGGCCTCAGGAAGTCATGGCATGCAAAGGATATGCGACCAAATATTAAAAATGATGACTTTGTGGCAGGTGTGTGCGGGTTGGACCCGTAATGCACGACTCCACAGACGTAATAATAAATGCCCGCAAGGGCTTTATTATGGGGAAATCCAAAAATTGTAGTCACACATGCAAAGTCCAAAAAACCAATAAATCCAGCCAATAACCAAAAATACAGTACCGAGGGAGAAGGCAGTCTCGAAATCGGTATCCATGCACAAGTTCAGTAACCAGAGTAGCTGTCAGCGGAGCAGAAGTACAATTCAGGGGTTAAGCAGAGTTTGTTGGTCGTGGGGCATTGCAGGAGTCAGACCGAAGTCCTATCCGCAGGGGCAGAGGTACAAACAGACAGCAGGCAAAATTTGCGGTCAAAAAACAGGCAGCAGAAACGATAGGCTGGCAGTAACGATGGTCAGTAAACAGGCTTGGATCTATAACAGTAGTCAGACAATGGATAAACGCTCAAAAGTGACAGTAGATAAACCAACAGGCAACAATTTCGCACTGAAAACTGAGAACACTGGGTTTAAATGCATGTTGAGACAGGTGAACACGATCAGCTTCAGAATAGCAGGAAATGGAAAACAGCTTGAGAAAAATGAGACACGTAACAAGGCGATTAGTAAATCATTAGTAGTTATCCTATCCTAGCCCTGACATTAGTAGTTAGTTAACAAGACAATGACTGGATACTTAAGGAAACATTAAACAGCTGTGGAAACGTGATGAGATAACTAGATTGTTAGATCGTGTTAGTAATAATTCTATTAAACCCTGACGTTAGTAGATTAGTTAAACACATCTGTATTTAGCCAGTTAGTAATCATGCAAGTCCTATATAAGAATTAGTAGTGCAGGGCAATACGAACGAAGCATACAGGAACGAAAGTAAAACTGCAGTGAAAGAGGAAGCGAGAGAGACAGCACGGAACGCAAGGCTGCGGAACACATGGAAAAATGTATGTACAATAAACTGCATCGTAACATAAACAGAACACAAGCATGACATGAACAGAAAATAAACTGTGACAATAACTAAACATGAAACGTGGCATGAACATGGCAGAAACATAACACTTTATTCCATATATAAATGCAGGGGTGCCAATAATTGTGGCACACATGGTTTTCTTAAAAATATTAATTTCTTGAGGGATTTTTTTTTCTCATAATAAATTGATTTCAATTAAAGGTAGGATTTTTCTAATTTTTTCACTGTGAGATTAAGCTAATTCACCAAACAGTGAATTTTCTATAACCCTTTTTACTCATCTTTACCAGGGGTGCCAATAATAGTGCCAATAAAAGGCATTGTATATGATTCGTCTGTAGCTATAATATTGATCACGGTACGGCATCAATGGCCAACATCATATTATCAGATTAGATTTTTTCTGGACTTGGCCTTGGGGGGGCAGGCGGAGCATGTGTCGTCACAAGGGTCACTGCCTTCTAAAGTGCAAACATGACTCCAATGCGGTACCTACAAGTCGTTTATGTAATGGATTTTAGTGGCGGATAATCAAACGCGAAGGTAGAGGACCAATAAAGGGAATAACAAAATAAATGCAAAGAAAGAAAAGAAAGGAAACTAATTCCTTGTGGCTAAACAGCCAAACGAAAATCAACTCACTAAAATAGGGCGAACTCGAATAACGAGTGAAACACAAACTAAATCTCCCGAGCTCAATACTGGAGCCAAAACGGGAAACTTAGCAAAGAAAAGAACACCTTCGGCACATAAGTTTGGACGGACAGAAGAGTGTAAAACAAATTAAACAAACAAAGAAAACTGTCTCAGAGAGAACAGCAAAGAATAAAATAAATAGCACAGAACGCAAACAGGAGGAATAATACCTATTCCTGAACTAAAAGCTAATAGCAAGTCCCCTGTGAACAAAAACAGCGTTTAATATCACAAGGTCACTAGTACCTGGCTATACCTGGCTCAATGCAATGTCGAATAACTAAGAAGCACCGGGGAAGCGGAAGTGAGGAACTTAAATACCCGGCAGGTAGAGCAGGGGTGGGGAACCTCATCCGCAAAGAGCCGGTGTGGGTGCAGGTTTTTGTGTTAGCCCAGCACTAACACAGCTGATTCAACTAATTAACTAATCATGGTCTTCAATCAAGAAAACAAAACTAAAACAAAAACCCGCACCCACACCGGCTCTTTGCGGATGAGGTTCCCCACCCCTGAGGTAGAGGCACAGGTGAAAACAATGACGAGGGAAAGCAAACCCCGGAACGGCACGTGGAAAAAATCAGATAGATTCTCAATCGGGAAATAAGGACGAGAACCGCAACGGAAAAGAAAAGAAAAACCCACAAACCATGACAGTTTATTGTTGTACTATAATACAAATTATGTTACTATAGTTATCATCAGAGTAGTCATCTAGTCTCTTTTGTAGCCTGCTGTACAGGGTGACCATATTAGATTTGTTTTAAAAGAGGACGGGGCGGATGGATGCTATGCCATTTTTAATATTATAAATAGTTATAAACAGGATAGTATCAGCTTTTTGCCAAATACAATCTTATCTTTCTACTCCAAATATTAAGCGAGATATACTCATTTAAATCTCAACTGTCACCGAACCATGTTGTTGAGTTCTTAAAATAAATTAAAAGCAGTGATCCACCGAGTTCATTAAAGGCTACAGAGCGTGAATTCTGAAATATATCAGCCTTAATAGTTAGCCCAAACTATCTTGGACTTTATGCAGAATTTAGGCATGACGTTGTTTGTACCTTTGTGCAGAAAACTTGCTGACGTACCATTCGACGAAATACTATGAATTGCTGCTTATTTATTTATTCGCCACTCGACAGGTCGCGTATTTGCTGGGACCACAGTCAAAAAATTATCTACTTTGAACTCCTCTTACATTTTGTTAGTGGTTGCTCCCCTGACATTGATTGAGTTTAAAACAAGGACAATGTCTTCCTCTGTAGAGTGTAGCTATCTGGCCTAACTTCCCTGAACTAAAAAGTTGTGAGTAAAATTTCAATACCAATGTCCTCCTCCCGCTGGTGAAACAATATTGACTGGGCGATAACGACTATGAGAAAGATTATACATTTCAGCCAATTGACCTGTATTTTTAAACATATCCACAGTTGTTCATGCATGATGTATGGGTGCTTGTACTAGTAAAAGGAGATGGGGAGTTAGACAGCGAACACACTCAAAATGTATGCATGCGCTTTTCAACACTCGAATTTACACATGCGCTTTTCAACATAGAGGGATCGATCATCATAATCAGAAACTCTGACGGTAGCTTCTTTTGTACCTGTCATGATAGTTACCTATGGCTGGACCAAGTGGCTGTAACGACAGATCCACCATATGAGGGAGGAATAATTTTAATGTAAGTACGTACAATGGCTATCAAATTGGGAGAACATTTTTAAAAGATTTTAAAAGTTGCTGTCATAGCAGTTTATGTGAGTATACGATAGCATGTATAAGTGACATAAAAGTATGTTGTCATAAACTGTTACAACAGCTGATGACAGCTGTTATGTCAAGTTTATGACATTGTTATGACAAGATCCCTGTCATGACAGCTGTCAATGTTTTGGCCTCAACTACAACTTTTGCTTATATCTCGTGAATGACAAAGACTGCCATGTCAATGTTGCATAACCTATTATGTAGCTCCTGTCATGACAATTGTTATAACAGTTGGGCCTCAATTAGCACAGTTAGCTGAATATGGCAAGCAGCATAAGCTGTCATGTTAACATGTGTTATAACATGTTATGGCTCCTACAGCTTCATGGATCATGACACTGTTTGCCATAAACTGTCAAGACCAGTTATGTATGGTATTTCCTTATGCTTATGACAGTGTCATGAATTCACTGTCACAACGGTTGTCATAAGACTTTGCTTCAGCAAGCACAGGTAGCTAAATTTGGCAAGTGATATAAGCCGTCATGTCAACATGTGACATAACAGCTGTCATAAGATTTACCAAAAAAAGTGATGACAGTGTTATGTCATTTGTGGTTATTTCTGTAGAAAACCCTGAAAAATGGCAAACTCTGAGCCGTAGAGGTATGGGGCATGCCCAAAGCTTGGCAGACCCGACATCCCAATCATAATCAGGTTCCTGTATGACACATGGATACGAAAGTGATGGTTTCTTGGTTTGAAATCTTACGTACTGGCCAAAGCCAAAATACATCAACTTTTAATGCAAATTAATATTTGAATGTTATATCATCTAATAATATTATATGAAATATTAACATTTCATATGTATAAAATAAATGCTATTGCATGTGTACTATAGTTACTTTCACACCAGAAATGTCTGTAAGGTAACTGCACAGCAGCAGTTGAAATCAGCACAATCTGCCTTGTGTAAACAAATTGTAGTCTAGTTATGGTTTAGTGTGTTCTCTTAATGTTAGGAAAGCTTTCACACCTGTCAAAATTTACATAAATGAAGTAAATAGGCAAACTCAGAGTAGCTGTCACAGGTAAACAACAAAAAATATAGCACCATATAATCTCACCATTTTGAGTCTGGAAAAGTGTACAAAGAGAAGATATATTTTGGGAATAAGTATTTCAACCTCCTCTTTGGTTCCTGGCATTTAAATGACCACAGGGCACAGTGGTTAGTGATTGGAGACTATCAGTGCAGCTGGTAGCAGAGTGCAAACAGAAGTCTCTGTTACTGATAGAGATGCTTCCAAGCCACCCCGGGCAGAAGCATGGGTCAAATAGGTGATTGATTGCTCTGGAGAATTTGCAATTTAACAGCTTCATAAAAATAAAACAGAGAGAAGTAGCCCAGGTACCCAATCATGCAAACAATCACTTTCATACCCTTTTGTAGAAAGGCATACTATAATATCACATATTCCTCCTGTGGAACATTTTAGCCTAAAGCCAGCTTCAAATATGAAGCATTTCAACAAATACCAACTAATTTAAAGGTTCCCCGCTAGTGCTCACCATGTAATTATTTCAGCTGAATGTTTGACTGGTTCTGACCGGAAAATCCAATAGAGACCGAGAATAAAAATCTAACAAAATAATTTGACTTAAACTTTCTGACAATATTGTTTAGAGGACAGAACAGTTGCCTGTGACTTACACAATACATTTACTTGTATTACTATAACCACTTAATTTGGTATTGGGCACAATAGCTTTGGTCTATTGAAATGTAATTTTCCATTTATATCTTGGTTACATTTTCTACAATATACTATGTTATGCTAAAGTATTTCAGAATGATGTATTTTGTTGAAAAAATAACATACTTTATCCTCAACATTATTTTAGAAAGAGAAGTAAATGAGACGGGTGTGTGCGGGTTGGACCCGTAATGCACGACTCAGAACACAAACTTGATAATAAAGACCCGCAAGGGCTTTATTATGGGGAAATCCAAAAATGTAGTCACACAAGCAAAGTCCAAAAACCAATAAATCCAGCCAGACCAAAAATACAGTACTGAGGGAGAAGGCAGTCTCGAAGTCGGTATCCATGCAAGTTCAGTAACCAGAGTAGCTGTCAGCGGAGCAGAAGTACAATACAGGGGCAAAGCAAAGTTCGTAGTCGTGGGGCGTAGCAGGAGTCAGACCGAAGTCCTATCCGCGGGGCAGAGGTACAGAACAGACAGCAGGCAAAGCTCGTGGTCAAAAACAGGCAGTGGAAACGATAGGCAGGCAGTAACAATGGTCAGTAAACAGGCTAGATCAATAACGGTAGTCAAAACAATGGAAAACGCTCAAAAGTGACAGTAGTAAACTAAAGGCAACAATTTCGCAACAAACAGACATGAACACTGAGCTTAAATGCAGGTGTACACAGGTGCAAACATTTAGCTTGAGAGCAGCAGGAAATTCACAACAGCTTGAGAAAATGAGACACGTAACGAGGCAATTAGTAAATCGTTAGTAGTTAACCTATCCTGACCTAGCGTTAGTAAATTAGTAACTAGACAAGGGAAAATGAAACAATTAGGGAAGCATGAGTGACAGCAAGAGAAGAAACAGCATGAACGCAAGGCTGCGGAAAAACATGTAAATATGTATGCAAACAATGAACTGCATCGTAACATAAACAGAACATAAACTGTGATAAACACTAAACATCTAACATGACATAAACGTAACAGTAAAATTACAGATCAATACACTATTTCTTAATTATCATTTAATACAGCCTGATCTCTTTACATAATACTTAATATAAAGAGCACTAAGTACATTTTTACCACATTACACACAATTAAAATCCAATGCCAATGTAAATGCCAATTCACATATGGCAGTAAAATTATAGCCTGCTGATCACATAGGTGTGAAAAGGCATGACAATGTAGCTCTCAGTATTTCATTGGAAACTAAAGAAAATAATAATAATAACAATTTTTTTGCATTTGTGGCACTTTATTTTGACCTAAATTATGAAAATAAACTAATCTAAGTTAGTATTGTAAATGGTACAACTGTCTTTTTATATATAAGCCATGTTTCAAGTCTCTTGGAGCAAGTGAATTTAGGGCGTGTCCAACTACACTTTTGCTAGTTAGAGTAAAGTAAGGCGCAACGTGCAAATGGCCTGAACTTAGCCTCTTCATTAATTATAGGTGTGTCTTGGGCATAACATGCAATAAACCAATCAGAGTGTCATCTCCCATTCCCTTTAAAAGCCACCTGCACTTGGCGGATTGCTAATATAATGGTGGATTTAATAAGACTGCAAATTGAGCGATTTACAGTTGTTGAAACACACCTGCTCGTGCTCAAGGTTAAAGTATGCGAGCAAGAAATATATGGATCAATATTAGGATCCATATTATTCGGACTAACCATTATGACATATTTTAATATACACAATAATAATCTTAAACATTCAGGTTTTGCATGCAGCATGGGTTCCCACCCGGTAGGCTAATTTCCGACCTAACTATTTCCCAAAAATATAATAATGGGGAAACAGGAAAATGTTTTCCATTAGTGTACACCAGGGGGCACTGAGTAAAAGAATGTAAAAGAATGCTCAGGGAGGAAGTCGGTAATCTGCTTACGCAAAGTTTAGTATTTTCTCCCTCTGCCTTTCGATCATGGTGTCGCTATATCACATTGACTCCAAACACTCCGTATGTATGGTGTCCAGCGTGTGCAGAGGTACGTGGGTTCTCTTATTTTATACATATAAATTTCTGCATGTGAAAACTCGCTTACGCAGCTTTCTGAGGGCATTTTTCTGCTCAGCACTGTTTATACATGTGGCTCCCGGGCTGTTATTTTACTAAATATAAGTGGTTTTATTTTATAACACCTGCAGCAGCTGAGAATAAGCTACCAGAAGATGGCTTACCTTCTCAGCTTAGAAAACGCCAAATTAGGCTGCTTGGTTAATGAATGTTGTTTGATTATACAATGAGCACGTTTACATACACTCAATAATCCGATAACTGGGAGTAATCCGAACATGGCAATAATTTGATAAATGCGTTTACATGCACTTAAGTAATTTGATAATGGGAAAAATCCAGGTTTACATGATTCTGTCAATATTCCGATTTCTTTCCCTGAACGCGATGTGCAACTCAAACGTAAATTAGAAACATATATTAGCCTAACGTTATATATTATAACTTACATATTTTAACGTTTATACATAACGTGACTATACTTCCTGTTGGGTTGCTACAAACAGCACGCGGGTTGCTACAAACAGCACGCGGGTGTAAGTTACTAAACACGTTAACTATAGCCTAACGTTAGTTACATAAGAAAGAACAGTAGCCTATAATGTATAAGAAAGTAACGTTAAACATGGTAACGTTAGACAGGAATGCTCTTATGGGTTTCGTCATCATATGGCAGATGTTATGGTTGCGGATGGCAACTAACACTGTCCTTCAAGCGTTCTGTGTTATGAGCAGAAGACGACGAAGAGCTTTAACGTTACAACAAGCGCTGATTATTGGCAATTCCTCCAGCACTGTTAAGGACCCGGTCGTGCTGGATGCGCGTTAAGAGCGAGGACTGGTGGGAGAGAGTGGCGCTAAATGAATTCACCGATTCAGACCGTAGACTTGTGGACACCAAACTGGTTCGCTATTAGCCTGTACTCCCTGCAGCTACCGAGTTTGTACAGCGCTATTGCGACTCACATTTGAAGAGGTACAGCTGGACGCACTGTCACTTCGTCAGGGCTCATTATGTTCTGTACCAAACCACAAAGTTTCATAAATGATCTCCGAGCCATACTGAAGTTGCCTCTACATTCTGAATCGGTGAATAGAGGCCTGTCACCTACGTCACAATTTGGCCAGACACGCGCACTTTTTACGCCAACCACCATCTTGGAGGACCAAATGCCGGTGATCCATAACGTTATGCAAACCAAACTTATAGGCCGTCACATTTAATCGGGAGGTTGCTTGATTTTCATTTATTGCCATCATCGGAATTTGCTTTGCGCAATGCTTACAGGTAGCTCAGCAATATACAAAATATACAGTGCACAACATCACGAAACAATTTCTCAGTTTCGGCGGTGTACAGAGACCGCGGCGCTGCATGTATGGAGGAAATTCGTGGAGGTGTGTATGTTGGACTGCTTGGTGACACTGGACATCTCGGGACAGCGGGCGCTATTTTTAATCATGGCTGTATTGCACTTCCATTCACTTAATTGATGTAATCATTTTGTTGGATGTCTTTGTTTGATATGTTTGTTTGTGTGTTGTGGGTCCCACTGTCTATGTCGTTTTTGTTGTGGCTGGGGCTACAACTGAAGTTCCCTAGCGGGAAATAAAAGTTATTATTTATTCTATTTTAATAATACCAACATAAACAAATAGTATAAGGAGTATTGGGGGGTATACGTACGAAGCAGGATTAATTACTGAGTAAAAGCCGGAACTCTCCCAAATCTGGAACATGCATGGACTGAAGTAAAAAGCTGTTCTGGGTTTTATTGAGTTATCCAGCTAGTACTATCTCAGTAATCCTGCTTCGTAGTATACCACCTTGGTAAGTAAGGTGTTTGTGCAGTTCATATGGGAGCAAAGTGATACGTTACATGTTAAAGTATTAACGGTAGGCTACAGTAGCCTACTTCTCCAATAAAACATATTTTAGCTCGATGGATAGAATAGAATAACTTTTATTTTCCCGATAGGGAACTTCAGTTGTAGACACCATAAAAGGCAAATCAGTTCAACACATAAAGTACATTTACCGTTACTTTCAAATACATTGTTATTTGGTGTTTAATATCGTAGCGTTACATTTTCTTTTCGCCCTCTTCTGGATTCTCTCATATTGCTCACACCCTGCCTGGCCAGCACAGGTAGCTCATGTTTACCATTTATCCAATCTATTTGTGAGACATCGTACAATGTAGCACCCCTAGCATAGTAATAATAGTTCAAATGAACACTGTTTTGATGTTCACAATATGCTTGACGTATCGCATTAGGTTAACATTAATGTTTCGCAGGCATGGCAGTCGTTCACACAAATGATATAGCTACTAACGTTTGCTAAACCTAGCGATTAATTCACTTTTAACTTTCTAACATTAAGATAATGTACATACATGTACATTAGGCCAGCTAGTTATGTATATATTAACTAGCTAACTTTATAATTTGTTTATAAAACGTAATTTACCATTAATGATCCGAGCCTGGTTTCTGTCTAAATACAGCTCACTCCTCACTGCTTTCAACCACCAGTTTCTTCTTTCGGTCGTAAAATTTAGTTCGTTCACCCTGCCTGGTGGTTTAGCTACTATGGTGAGTACTCAGATTATCATGTAAAAGGACATTTTCGCCTTTTCCCAGCTTTATTCGCACATCAGTACGCAGTGCAGAAGTTCGTCATTGCAGGACAGCAATCATAGTAGCGTTATCATGAAACTAGTTCAGTGGTAACGTTAAGCGTCTCTGTTAGGGTTGGCCCTCCAAAATGGCGGCGCGTCCCTGTAACCATTGGTAACGACAGTTCTAGTTCTATGTGACAGGCCTCTATTAATTTACCATATGACGACGAAACCCATAAGAGCATTATTGAGTGCATATAAACGTGCTCATTATTTCCGTGTTTCTAACTTTTTTCCCATCTATGAGATGAAGTATATTCCTCTTTATTATTTCGGATAACATCAGGAGGGTTTCCTCCTCGCTCCAGAAATGACTTCTCCCGTTGGTTGACATCTCTCTCTGACCTCAACTGTTTTGACGTTAGCGTTATGTTACTAACAATATCCGGAGTAGCTGTTGCCATGGCTGTTGCTGTCAAACACAAACAGATTTTAAAAAACGAACTACATCGGAATAACCGTTTACATGCAACCAATAAAACGAAAAACACGGCAGAAATCCAGGTGTAGTTATCGGATTTCTCATATTCCGATAACTGCTTTTTTCCGAAAAAGCTTTTCGGAATATTGCGTTTACATGACAATTTGAATAATCCGATAACAGCCATATTCCGAATATGATCGGATTATTGAGTGCATGTAAACGCGCTCAATGAAGCATTGTCAAACATCAATTGCATTAGGCTGTTCTCACAGCAGACAGATCACAGGCAATGAATTTTGCTTAGCAAATTTCAAGCTTCATCCAAAGTTGATATTACGTGCATTCTAATATTCATTAATAACATATAGTGGGTGTACAAAGTATTACCCCTGAAAAATGGCTTTAACTTTGAAGCATCTAAACGTAATAATTACAAAAGCATCTACACAGGTGATTCCTATTAATCTGAATGCTAATTAGCAGCATTTGTCTGCTTAAAAGAGGTCTAACCAGCAGCACTTTGCGAGGTAAGTCTCCAAAGCAAGATGACGATACTAACAGAGGGGCCAAAAAGTTGGTGCCCGAATTGCAGGTGCGTCGGTCACAAAAATGTCAAAATTATTTAAGGTGGCAAGGGGAACAGTGTCAAAAATATGACCACATATGCCCAACACCAAAAGACAGCATCAGCAAAAAAGAACTGGGGTCGCAAGTCAAAGCTCTCCGACAGGGACAGACGGACATTTGGTAGGATAGTTGCTAATAACCACAGAACTACAGCTATAAAAATCACCACAGAATTGAATCAATCCATATCTGAACCAGTCTCAACAAAACCAGTACATCGTGAGCTTCACAAAGCTGGTATTTATGGCAGGGCCGCCATTCAGAAACCATTTGTATCCAAGGCTAATGCACAAAAACGCATAACATGGCAAACCTGGACCCCTGAGCAATGAAGAAAAGTGATATGGTCTGATGAGTCATCTTTTACTTTTTTTAATACATCTGGACGCGTTTATGTTTGGAGAAAGCCTAAAGAGGCATTCAATCCACAATGTCTGTTGCCAACTGTTAAGTATGGTGGTGGTTCTGTAATGGTATGGGCAGCCAATTCATGGGACTTATTGGGTCCAATGATTGCTCTCCATGGACGTGTAACGGGCAAACAATATGAAACCATTTTGCAAGACCAGGTGCACCCTATGCTCCCTCATGATGTCCCCATATTCCAACATGATAATGCCCCCAAACACACTGCTATAAACATTGAAGGGTAATTCCACCCAAAAATGATGTATGATTTGTAGAAAAGTAGCTCTCCTCCTGATTAAACATTTATAACATTTACTCTCAGCCAACTGTCTACCTGTAGTGAGAGATATAGCCCCAAATGACTGCGCATGCAGGGCCGTTTCTAGACTGCTTTGATTGGGGGGCATGAAGAGATGTTGGTGGGACAGAAGGGGGGGATGAAGTAGCGGGGGGTGTGGGGGTCCTCCCTCAGAAAACTTTGCTGCATTTCTACACTACCTTACACAGGGCATTTTCTAAAATAAAATGTTTAATTTATGAACATTTTGAAGATTTTTTTTCTTCAAAGCCCTAGATGAGATTTGAGATGCTTTTATATAAAGCTAAAGTATAGGCTAATCAGTATATTAGTGGATAAGATAATTTTATTACATGTTAAACCCACCTCGACCCCCCTCATCTTATAGGAGGACAACTTTATTTATGCCCAATAATACCAAATCATTATCTAATCTTATATGGAAAAAAGTATATTAAAGATGAGCTATATTCCTTCATCATTTCTGTTATGGATTGCGCCTTCCTTCCCTTATCTCCGTGTTTAGTATTCCTTTTTTACATTTACCTGTAATCCATCTGATTTTTCTGTGTTCTGCTATGGGTTTTGCTTTCGCCTCTGTGATTAATGAGTTCACCTGTCCTGCATTTCTGCTCACTATTTATACCCCATCTTTTCTTGTCGCTTTCATGTTATTTCATGTAACATTCTAGCCAGTAAAGGTATAGGAGTTGTGCGTGCTATCGACCGCTTTGCTTCTCAACACGGGACTTGTTAGCAGTACAATTTTGAAAAAGTAAAGTGCGCTCTTTCGCTCTCTTATTTCAGAGCAGAGGTTTTGGTTTCTTTGTTTCCCACTCAAACCTACGAGTGCTCTCGCCCTAAGGTTTAGGGTTCTTTTATTTTTCTCCTTCCTTTCTTTTGTTCACTCCACATCGAGAGTTAGATAAGTGTAACTGCTTATTTCTTTTTGCTCGTATATCGACTTCCTCGCTTTTTATCGCAAGTGTTATTTTTCCCGTCCACTACGGATTATTGTCCGTCTTACTGGCATTCGTTAGAACACTTTTAGATTCCTCATCTGTCGCACCTGGACCTCCAATATTTCCTCCGTGTCTCTTTGTGCTATTTTCTATTTGCATGTGAAACTACGTTACTGTAACTGGCTCATCATTTTCATTTATATTTTAACAATACCCCCCCTCCCTTATGGAGGACAACTTTATCAATGCCCAATTAAATCTAATTATTATAGAATCTTACTTATTCCTTATTCCTTCATCATTTCAGTCTCTTTGTGCTATTTTTGATTTACATGTGAAACTAAGGTAGCCTATTGTAGCCTAATTCACTCATCGTTTCATTTATATACAGTATATACTGTGTTATATAATTTTTAAATATATATTCCGTGCCTGAGACAGGGGGGTGGCCTCTGTTGATGGCTGCCATTTCACCGTGATTGTGATAGAGAACGTGAGAGAAAGAGAGATAGATATGATAATGTATTTTAATATATGTGAAGTATTCCAAAGTTTGAGAAAAGCCGGGCTGACTAGCCAACATGCAGTAGGCTAGCTAACACACACACACACGGGTGCCCACACACATGTGCAGCCTGCTAATTTAATAAATCTATTTAAAATCGAATCTCCCAGACTCTCGCCACTATCCTCAACTCACTGAGTAAGCTAGGCTAGCGAATATTATATCCTAAGCAATGCGTAACTATTAGTTACTGTTATCAAGAAGAGACAGCATAGATTGATCAAAGAAACTGACCTCTCTCTCTCGCTGTGTCTCCTAGTTTTTTATAGCCAAACCAACCAATCAGATATTAGAAAATATATTATTTCGATGTGGCATTTTTCTTGATTGGCCGAATAGTCTGTAGCTCTAATAGCCTACTGACAGCGCTACGGGCGCCGACTTTATATTGTCGGATAAATTTTTTTCTGGATTTGCCTTTGGGGGGGGGGGGGGCATTGCCCCCCGTGCCCCCGCCCTAGACCTGGCCCTGTGCGCATGTACCAGGTTCCTGGTTTACTTTAAACTACAACGGCCAAGACGCTTACAGTTCAGACAACAGGCTGCAATGCCCACTGAATGGCAGAGGCAGAGGGGCTGGGTATTTTAATGCTAGTCCTGCTGCTAGTGCCTGCCTGCAGTGTCTCTTTGAGACTAGAGGCCACGTAACTCGCTGGCAAGTTAGCTACTAATGTAACAGTTCTACTGAAAAAAATACCACCATTAGCTCAGTCTCCAGAAAAACGGGGGAAAAACATCTTTAAGAAATAACGTAGCCTATCAACGTAATTTTCTGACATTATAATAAAATAGCAATGACTTCACACGACTGTAGTCCTTCACAAAGATCAAGATCTCTTTTTTTTGGCCAGCCAAAGAGAGACGTAATTAGTTGCGCCTTGATCTGTTAAATAAGGTTAATGTTGTTTTTGGGTGGAATTACCCTTTAAAGAATAGTTCCAAGAAACGAGGATGATGTCAAATTCCACCCATGGCCTTCATAATCACCAGATCTAAACATAATTTGAACCTTTATGGGAAGTTCTGGAGCGCAGAGTGCGAACTCATCCCTCAAAGAACTGGAGACTCTCCTTCTCGAACAATGGGCTAATATCCCACTGTACACAGTTCAGAAATTGTATGACAGCATTCCTCGAAGGATTGAAATGGTTTTGAAGGCAAAGAGTGGGCCTACTTGTTATTAGTTACTAGATATTCAGTCTTTGTAGGTGTTTCTGATATTTTGTCCCCTGTATATTGTGTTTTTTTCCCTTAATGCCTTTATGATGACACTAAATACACTAAAGCCGTCAGGATATCCATAGGTCTACGCATATTTTCCCTTGTTTTAAATTGTCCTGCTTAATCTCAAATTTAAATATGATCTAACGTGTTTTTACTAGTAGTTTAATACCTTAAAACAAGCCCACATCCCCGCGATTCCAGGGACAACGTGCGTCTATTCTGGTAGAAATTAGTTTTTTATTTTGGGGAAAAATATGAATCCCCATTTCACAATGTAATCTTCATATGTTTATGCATGTTTTGCGCATCCTTGTGTGTGTAACAGATAGGAGGGTGTATGCGCGTTGTGCACATGCCTATGTAGACACATAGCCTATTAGGCTACTATCTTCATATTGTGCCCTTAAAATAACATTGAAACAACTGCGACATAACATACCAGGTTTGTGGTGGTTTTAGGGCAAGCGCTTAATGGTTCCTCAAGATAGCAATACATCAAAGATTATTCTGGCCACACCTCATCTTAAGACCAAGTTCACTTGCTATGGGCGCAAGTTAATTTGCTAGTTAAACAACGTGTGCGCTGGACATTAAAATGACACCTGCAGCAGTCTGAAATTAGCCAAGATACTTGCATTTGGATTACCGCCGCTTAACGCTGGGTGTAAGATAGGCCCCCGGAGTTATAAAGCCTTAAATAGAACACCCCCTAAATAGATGAAAATTTACCAAATTTAGCATCTGCGCAAAGGGGTTAAGTAAGTGTTTATAACTTTTCTTTATGCAGTATTGATATTCAAATTATATCAGAATGTTCAATACATGTGTTTAGGAAAAGTGAGAGCCATATTTCACGATGGAAGATTTATTGATATCTCAAAGTGACACCGACCACTGCGTTTCTACTGTTAACTAACGTTATTTTAACTAGGCAATTTCAGCTTCCTTGCAAACTCCAAGTTTGTCATTCGCTACACTTATATCATCAACTGACATACAAACCATTAGTTGCTACATCTACCGTGTATACAACCCTTTAAAACACATAGCAATATCCATTAAAAAATTATGCAAACACTTTAATTTATTGTTCATGGTAAAGGACAGAATCCACACCTACAGTTCTGGCCACTATTATTGGCACCCCTGGTAAAGATGAGTAAACAGGGTTATAAAAGATTCACCGTTTGGTGAATTAGCTTAATCTCACACTGAAAAAATTTGAAAAATCTAACCTTTAATTCAAGTAAATTTATTATGAGAAAAAAAAATTCCTCATCAAGAAATTATTATTTTTGACAAAACCACATGTGCCACAGTTATTGGCACCCCTGCATTTATATATAGAATAAAGTAATCATTTTTTATATTTGGTCGCATATCCTTTGCATGCCATGACTTCCTGATGTCTGTGACCCAATATCAAAAAACCTATTTTATGGTACTCTTACAAGCGATACTATAACGTCTCTTTGTACGGGCGGCAGTGTAGTGTAATGGTTAAGAAACTGGCCTTGTTACCGAAAGGTTTCAGGTTTGATTCCCAGGTAGGACACTGCCATTGCACCCTTGAACAAGGTACTTAACCTCAATCGCTTCAGTATATATCCAGCTGTATAAATGGATAATATGTAAAATATGCTAAAAAAAATTAAAAGAAAAGTTGTGTAAGTTGTGCTCTGGAAAAGAGCATCTGCTAAATGCATGTAATGTAATGTAATGTCTCTGCATTTGAATGGATCTCTATGGGAATTGGAGAGTGGGACTAGATTTATCTGTAAATGACACTGGAACAGTATGGGACACATGGTTGGCTTAATGGCTCTAAGTCATCAAGAGTCTGACATATCAAACAAGCCTTAAACCATCACTCTGCTGCCAGAAATACAGTAGATATGGATGGATAACTTGAAGAGTTTCTTCTCCTGACTTATTTTTCCATAGAGTTCAATAGGAAAATTAAAAAAGTGATCTTAAAGTGATCCATCTATATCTACTGCATATCTGGCAGCAGAGTGATGGTTTGAGGCTTGTTTGAAACCTCAGACCCTTGATGACTTGGTGCCAGGGCATGCTGGGTCGGAGGACCAGGCACAACAGTGGGGACTCTGTGAAAGGGATGAGAAAACCAAACAGAAAACCAGACTCCCTCTCTCACTAGAGAGGATGTTTTTAGGGGGAGACTGGGAAATACAGGGAGAACGAAAAACAACTCGCAGTAAGGCGAGCGAACTCGTAAACACGAGAGATGAGGAAATGCGATAACAAAATAATAAACTCCGGGATAAACAGCACATAGAGAAATAACAATAAACAGAAAGAACCTCTCGCTCTCTATATACGAAAGCAATCTAAACAGAGAGGTAAAACAGGAAAGGCGACAGAATATAACACAAAATAAAGGCAGAGGATAGAGAAGAGTAGGAGACTTCCTAAATAACTCTAAGTTGCGTCAACAACTTTGTGTTTAAGGCAAAGAGATCAGCTTTAGCTATCTGTCCTGTACCGTACCAGCAATCTGTGTCAAACAAAAAACAATATGGAAGCGTAGAACAAAAAAGATGCAAGGTTTAAATAAGGAGCGGAAATGCGGCGCAGGTGAAGACACTGGGTAGCTGGACAAGCAAAAACTCGGATAACTAAAACCAAAAGAAAGAGGATGCTACACGAGCGCTCCACAGAGAAGTGGCCAATTAAAAAAGAGCCATTTTACCAACCATGTATTCCATACTGTTCCAGCATAATCCAGATGAAAAAACACAGGGCCAAATTACGTTAAATAATTTAGGAGAGATTGGGTAGCATTGCTTTGGAATAGAGCTTGTTTAATTAGTGTGAGCTACGATAGCCAATATTGTTTGTTGTAAATTGGCCTCATTTTGATATCAATACTTTTAAATGGCCTAGTTTTTGCAAGTTGTAATTAATGAATTACAGACAGAGCTTTGTATACATGAGTAACTTGGAATTTTTGTACGTTGAAAATGTTTTTTTTTTGTTGTTTTTTTTATTGGTTTTTTTAAATAACACTTTTTGTACTGTGTTTGTTATGAGTAACGGATGATAAACATTTATATACAGGTGCAGCTCAAAAAATTAGAATATCGTGAAAAAGTTCAATATTTTTTGTCACTCATTTCAGAAAGTGAAACTCATATATTATATAGATTCATTACACATAGAGTGAAATATTTCAAGCCTTTATTTCTTGTAATTTTGATGATTATGGCTTACAGCTAATGAAACCCAGAATTCAGTGTCTCAGAAAATTAGAATATTTTGCTTTAACATATTTTTAAAGTATCATATTTAATATTTGGTTGCATATAGATGTGGATGGATCCCTTTAAGGGTTGTTTCTATAACAAATAACCCTTGCAGTGATCCATCCACATCTACTCCATATCTGGCAACAGAGTGATTGTTTGGGGCTCGTTCGATAGCTCAGACCCTTGATGACTTACAGCCATTTAGCCAGCCATGTGTTCCTTACTGTACCAGTGTCATTTACAGCTGAATCTAGTCTCACCCCCCAATTCCCATAGAGATCAGTTCAAATGCAGAGAGGTTATAGTATCGCTTGTAACAGTACCTGAAAATAAGATATCGAGAGTCTTTTGATGTTGATTGGTCACAGACTTCAGGAAGTAACAGCATGCAAAGGATATGCGACCAAATATTAAATATGATACTTTAAAAATATGTTAAAGCAAAATATTCTAATTTTCTGAGACACTGAATTTTGGGTTTCATTAGCTGTAAGCCATAATCATCAAAATTACAAGAAATAAAGGCTTGAAATATTTCACTCTATGTGTAATGAATCTATATAATATATGAGTTTCACTTTCTGAAATGAGTGACCAAATTTTTTTTTTTTTTTATTTTTTTTTTCTGCACTCTGCATATATATATAAATAAGAGAGAAAATAAGAGAGAAGAGAGAGATCGACACACACAACAACACAACACAACAACACAACTGTACATTCAAGCAACAAGAAAAACATACTTATTATTGACACTATTATAAAAAATAAAAAATTAAAAATAGGCAATTTTCTGGATTCATATTCTTAATAACCACCACCACCAAAAAAAAAAAAAAAAAAAAAAAATACTTTGTACTTGTGTGTTGTGTGTGATCCATGCCAGTTTGTTTTTTGGGTTTCATTATTACATGCTGCTAAGTGTTGTTTAAACTAAAAAAAAGAGTATGTTATTGTGTAATTACTAATGTACTTGTACCTGTTTGTTCAATATTGTGCATTTATAAAATAATTTAATTGTAGCTTTGTTCATTAATTATTAAATAGTATATAAATTAAAGTAATCATTAACCATTACATACATTTTAACCACTGCCAATAGCTTTCCAACATAACATTTAAAAGGCTGGTATTTATGAAGTGAGTGGAGAGAGAATAAACGTGGAGGTCTGTTGCTTCAACAAAGACCACTTATTTTCCAATAGACTGACTAGAGGACCTCTGATTTTACTTACCACCCACTATGAGGAGTGTGGACCAATGTCCTTCCCGCTTAGGTCTGCTATCAGTTTGCAAATTCTCCTCTTTCAAAAAATGGCTAGATAACACCTCTCACTTGTTCAGGTTTCGTTTTAGCTCCAGTCTTTGCTGTCTGAATCCAAATGAATGAGCATTCACATGCTGTTGGATTCTATGAAAAGGCCCTAAGTAAAAAGAATATTAGTTTCTGATGCTTGATCCTGACTAAAACTGACAAGCTTGTTTTTCCTCAAAACAGGTTCAGGACTGCTGTCAACCTAAAGGTCTCTGCCTAGTTTTCTTCTATTTCTAGGTAAACTTTTCTGAGTCACAACTGATAATATAGATATTCATATACTGCTTTCAGTGATTTGGCATTTTCTATCAAAAATGGTACTTACTGAACTGAGCAATTGCTGATGTGCATATCATTAAGTGAGAAACCACCAACGGTATCGCCGTTAACATCCAGGTGTGTGTGGCCATTAGCAGGTGTCAGGTGTAATGAGAGATCTGACTAGGTCACTTAGGTCACTTGAAAAAACAAGTTGTGAAAACAGCAGTAAATAAAAAAAACATGAATCACTCTGCAAGACATCCTCCATACAAGGGTTAGCATTGCCACTGTCGTGAAGCACAAACTGCTGCTTCATCATACAATAATTTAGGATTCAGTATTATTATCTGTGTTACCCTGTTTATAGTTGACTATAGCCTGGATTCAATCAGCGTTTTTCCTTAACTTTGACACTCAGTTACATGTAAGTGTTACCTTTTTAAGTGCAAACAACCTCTTGAAAGTAATTAAGCCAAAGGGAAAGGGAAAGTGTTGATTGAATCCAGGCGTATGTCAATTACACGCTCAATTTATTTAGATCCATTACCTTCATCAGCATTGGTCTCAGCCCTTCCACAGAAAGACAGGGCACATGTTTAACTGAGGAGCAGGACATACGGCTGTAGAGTAACTTGATTTGAAATGACGGGTAAGTCTGCACATGCCAATAGCTCAGGAGGAGGACTGTGAGGCCCCGTTATTTGGCAGCCTGCTGAAAACACATTCTGCCAAAACATTCAATCTATTAAAGGTCTCCTCTCGAGCGGTATACTTCTATGGCAGAGCTATGGCACAGTTTATCAAGGAAAATAAAAATCTTCATATCCAAAATTCCCTTCATTTCCGCCCACTCCTTATTTGTATTACAGTCTGTTTTTGATAAATGCTTGTTTTAGATTAACATCTGTAAGCATGCACGAAAGCGAAGATACATATTTCCCTTGACAAGAGAGGTATAGGAGACCAAGAAAAACATGGTATCCATGCCAGATAATCCTTTCATTATTACATTACTCCATTTATTTTATTATGTATTCTCTCTAGTCTTATCCGATATATACAGTGCCCTCCACTATTATTGGCACCCATGGTGAATGAGTGAAAAGGGTTATAAAAAATTCACCGTTTGGTGAATTAGCTTAATGTCACACTGAAAAAAATTGAAAAATCCAACCTTTAATTGAAGAAATAATTTTAAAAATCCCTCATCAAAAAATAATTATTTTAAACAAAACCACGTGTGCCACAATTATTGGCACCCCTGCATTTATATAGAGAATAAAGTTATTATTTTATTAGTTATTATTATTTTATTTTTTATATTTGGTTGCATATCCTTTGCATTCCATGACTTCCTGAGGCCTGTGACCCAATAGCATCAAAATACTCTTGATATCTTATTTTCTGGTACTCTTACAAGCGATACTATAACGTCTCTGCTGTTAGGATTTCTTCCACTGGTGTGGACCCAAACGCAGGACTCGGAGACAAACCCGTTACAAGCTCTGTGGAGCACTTTATTATGAGCACAAACAGAAAAGAGGAAACTGAGGATGAGGGTCAGGAACAGGGTTGGGTTGGGGCTAGCAGGGGCAGGCTGGGTGCAGCGGGAGCTGGAGCGGGTCTGGTGAGTATCTGACAGACTGGAGAACAATGGCAGCGGGAGCAGGGTGTGCAATGCAGGTGGAGAGCAACCAGGCTGGCTAGACAAAGAGACAAAACTGGAACAGGGATTAAACACAATCGAGCAAGACTGAGAGAAGTACACAGGCTGAGTCACAAAACACAACTAGTCAAACAAGAGTACAAACTGGCGACGAGACATGAAACAAAGAGGGAATATATACTGAAGTAAATGATTCAATGAGTGAGTGCAGCATGAAAATGTATGCGAGACTGATTGAACGGTAATTAGCAGTGTGTGGAATGCAAGCGGGAAATGCGAGTGATAGGGTGAAGGGAAACCACGCCCAACCTGCACAAACACAGAAGACAAACACAAAACATGAAAGAACTGTTTTGAGAGGAAGGGGGAAAACACAGAGAACAAAAGGGAAGGTGAACTGGAAGGGCGGAGGCAGACGTAACAGTACCCCCCCCCTCAAGGAGCGCCTCCAGGCGCACCAGCGGGCCGGAACTTCTGCGGGTGTCTGGCGTGGAAGTCCCGGATGAGGGAGGGGTAACTTCAAGGGTTAACTTGAAGGGTTTCTTCTTCTGACTTATTTTTCCATAAAGTTCAATAGGAAAATCTGTCAGGAGAAACAACCCTTAAAGTGATCCATCCATATCTACTGCATATCTGGCAGCAGAGTGATAGTTTGAGGCTCATTTAATACCTCAGACCCTTGATGACTCACAGCTATTTTACCAACCACGTATTCCATACTGTTCCTGCATAATTTACAGCTAAATCTAGTCCCACCCCCCAATTCCCATAAAGATTCATTCAAATGCAGAGATGTTATAGTATCGCTTGTAACAGTACCAGAAAATAAAATATCAAAAGTCTTTTGATGTTGTTGGGTCACAGACTTCAGGACGTAACAGCATGCAAAGGATATGCGACCAAATATTAAATATGATACTTTAAAAATATGTTAAAGCAAAGGGTATGAATACTTATGTAAATGAAATATTTCAGTTTTCGATTTGTAATACATTTGCAAAAATTTCGAAAAACATGTTTTCACTTTGTCATTATGGGCTATTTTGTGTAGAATTTTTAGACAAAAAATGAACTCAATCTATTGTAGAATATGTCTGTAATGTAATAAAACGTGAAGAAAGTGAAAGGGGTGTTCAGAATTTCCGGCTTGACTGTATATATATATATATATATAGTATATACACACACACACACACACACCCAGTATATCCTTTTCATAGAGTACCTAGTACATATTTGCACTTCAATTTAAAGTGTAAGAATGGCTATTCACTGGCCTGCAGTGCATTCTAATATTTGACTTTCAAATAATAGTTTTTTATTCTCACAGAAAGCAAAATAAACTCTTAATTGTTTGTGAAGAGAAAAGCTGTTGTTAACACACACACTGTATATACTGTGTATGAGTGTGCATTTTTATTTTTCATTTAAATGAGCTTTTAATTACTTTTGGAAGTAATGAGAGATGGGACATCTCTAACGAAAAAAAAAGAAACATAAAAGTGCCGATGCATTGCTGATGGCCATGCGATGGGCAACAGGTAAATGTGATAAATGTAGCTGTCATCTAAAGGACATTACATTCAGGAATTGCAATTGGTTTAGAGACTGTTTGGAACAATCTTGTTTTTTGATGGGGTCCACACCGCCTCAATGATAAATCAAAAGTACAACATTTGACTTACAATCATTTCCACAGAACACTGTATTCATTTTGAACAGGATTTACACTGCATACACCATGCTACTTTCTCTTCAAATTGATTTTACAAAAAGTATTTTATGTCCTCTTTACATGTTATGGCTGGCACCCATTAAGCGTGTCCTTCTCATCATACCCCCAAGCACATACAGAACAAAGTACAATGGACATTTTGCCCATCTCATTACTTACATCCAGTTTTTTTGAGGTTACATTTTATAATTCAGCTACCAATTCAATTCAGTTTTATTTGTATTGTGCTTTTTTATAGATACACTGCCAGAAACAGACTTTACTGGAAAACAGGAATTGGGAAAAGACTGGGCCTGAAACCAGAAATTGAGGTGAATACCACAATAGTTTTTTGTATAATTATCATATAAGGAGAGATTCATGTATCCATCGTTCAAGAAAGTGTCCAATATTTCATTAATAATCCTTAAACAAAAAAAATTCCAGTTTTATGTTGTTTGTTTTGATGACAATAATGTGATATAAAAGCCTTACAAAACTGCCTGCCTGTCTTTCTCATTAAAACAAATAGGCGGTCTAGACCAGTCATTTCCCTGATATGTTTATTACATCTGGATCTTCATACACTTCTGTAACTGTCCATATTTGGATCAAAAGTTAGCCAGTATGAAAATAAAAATAATTATCGTAAAGAATAAAAACAAACAGCCACCAAGTCAATGCCGCAAGAACACCTTTCTCTAGGGACTGAACAGTCTGCATGCTGTGTAAATGAATTTGCTGACATAAATGACATACATTGCCAGAACTCCAGTGAGTTCAAAACAAATGTATTTAATTTTTTTATATGATATTGTCACAGTAACTTCAGCATAATTTGATGGAAATTCACACATTCTAGTAGACGATTTTAGTGTATTATAATGTCAAGCCGTATAACACATACTGAATAAGGTTTATATATTTAATAATTACTGTGTCAGTTTATCTGCCCAATTTAAAATTGAGGATTTTAACTGAACTGCTGCCAATGCATCAAAAAAAGTTAGATATGCAAGTGGCTATGGACTGTAGTTTTAACCTTGTTGACCTGTCGCACCTAACTGCAAGACAATAATACAGCCAATAAAGCCCCAGATCAAATGCATTACAAACATTGATGTGTATGCTCCAAATCAACTAAGGAGATGCAATTCATTTTGTGGTATGTATATGTTTAGTATAAAAATATATATGTTTAAACATATCAGATTGGTAGACATCTGCTGCAGATTCAAGACAATGATTATTTTGTCCTTGTAGTAGGTACCAATGTTATTTAACCACTGCTCAAGAGAAAATGTTTGAATTTTATTGTATTTACTGTGTTATTGAGGGATGCATCGTGAGCTCATTTACCACTAATTATACCTTATTATTATTATAAATGATACCTTATAAATTATATACATTTCTTTCACTACATAATGTTTTAAACAGAGAGAAGGTATTCCTAGCAGGTGAACATCTTTAATTGGCGGTGTTCGTTTTAAATATATTTTCAACACCACCATGTCCAGCCTTGTGGCCACTCTGTTTACTTGACGTTTAAAAATGGTTCTTCCCTCAGCTAGTCTCTTGATTAATGAGAGTTAAGATGAATGGAATAATTGCTGGGAAGTGGCAGATCGGGAGCATTACTGGAAGCAATAAGTTGTGACACACATCATCGAGTGATGTCAGCAGTGACAGTAAATCTTATAGTGAGATAATCAGACCTGGGGATGAATACCAAACATGAACATGCAACCAGACTGTCTCATCTCATGACCTCACCTTTGCCAAAAGCACATCAAACTGATGGAGTGTTAATCAACCACTGCGGACCACTTCAAATCACTAGTCATCTTCATAATGACAGTGACAATAACAAGTATTCCTATGCAGCCACAGCCTTGCTGTTGCTGCATAGGAACAGATCATACCTAAGACGTAGTGATTCATAATATGACCTTGTGTCTGTTAATGTGTATCAATTTATGCAATGGGTTACTGTTTCACCATTTTCCTGCTTTGCAGGTCTGTATAAATATATTTCACAAGACAAGATACGTTAATATGGGGTTTTGTCATTATAGGGAACATTTCTATAAGAACAACATGGTTGGTTTCCTACTTCCACTGCATTTCCACCTGAGATTTATATCTAGAACCAAATCTGGGGTACTGTCAGGCCAAAATGTGTCCGTGAGCCAAAATGTGTCCAGGAATGCTTGGAATGTCGTTGCTATGCCAACAGACACGCGAGCATTGTGACGCGATAGCATTGCACTTGCTTTAACCTCAGAATCGCCGGGTGACAAGCTCGCGCTTGCTTTTATCCTACAAAACATGACAACAACTCACTAAATAAAAGTTAACAAATAACATTTATTGAAAACAATATTCAACGTAACAAAACATTTTTAGGTAATAATAATCGGTATTAATCGGTCATCAGAAAAACTACCAATAGGCCCACAAAAAAATAACAATTAGGCCTACTGTACGACGTGACATTAGATTAGTTTTATTGGGCTATTCAACAACGCGATTGGCCTACTTACTCTTTCCACCTCGCTGGTTTAACTTGCAGTGCGAACAGGCGAATGTTTTTTTTTTTTAATCCGGTGTTGTTAACATTATTAACGGATGCTCGTTTTTTTATAAAGCAACATTTGACCAGGAAACTACTATGTAGTATTGCTAGCTAGTTAGTTTCAGTAAAATACTATCTACTTCAAAATGAATCACTAGCTAACACAATCTAAAATCGAAAACAATTAACAATATAAAGCTTAGTAGCCTATACAAAGGGAAATTATAAAGGTTATCTGAGTGATAGTGATGGTTATTTGAGTGATGTAGTGATTTATCTCCGTCCAACGATCTCCGGCGATTCTGAGGTCAAAGCAAGTGCAATGCTATCGCGTCACAATGCTCGCGTGTCTGTTGGCATAGCAACGACATTCCAAGCATTCCTGGACACATTTTGGCTCACGGACACATTTTGGCCTGACAGTACCATTATTTAAAATTAAAATCAGTTGTCTCATATTTTCTGTTTATAAATCAAAATGTTGGTGGAAAAAAAGCAAAAGAAAAGTGTTGCGACTTGCAAGTGACAGAAACCTGATAGATCATTTGAAACTCTGACAGATAAAATTATGTTATTCTCCCCTGTTTGGGTTTCCACCTCTTTGAGCAGCCAAACAAAGTAACTCTAACTTCTATCCCTCTTCTTATTGTCTAGAGTGATAATCACACTTTTTGTTCTGACATTTCATCTGACCAAGTGACTTTTTTTTAGATACAATGCAAAAGTCAGTGTGTAACTCAACACCCCAAGCTATCCATCCTTCAGTCAGGTGACGGGTAGCATGCATGCGATCTCTCCAGTCTTTTCAGGGGGGGGGGGGGAGGAGTCAAGATGTACCAGGACACCAGGACAATGAAATCGCACACATCAGACCGGGCTAGCAACATTATTACAAAGGTGGCACAGAACAAGGCAAATGGCTGATAACATATGGATTGGAGGGGAAGTGTATTGGGACTTACCTTGCTGGCTGCGCCTCTGTGCGAACACTACCACCACAGCGGCAAGCACCACGCAGCAGATCGAGGTGACAATATTTGCCATCTGTGGATGGAAGACAAATGCGCTGGTTAGCATCCAGCAAGAAGAGGGCGACTGTGGGTGCCGGAGCCGAGCCTGATCTGAGAGGGAGCGAGTCCTCTTTGAGTTCCACACTGTTATCTCACAATCCTCTCCCCCTCTTCCGTGCTCGCTCTCTCCCTCCCAAGCCCGGCTTCAGTAGCTCATCAGTGAAACAATATTCCAAGGGGAGTGCCAGCCCAGGGAGTGCCACGTTTTAAAGGGACAGTATTGCCAAAATACCAGTTTACTCAGCAGCACCCCATTGCCGCCCACCGCCTCCTTAACCCCGCCCTCCCCATCTTTGGTTTTGAGAACCAGGGAGAGTTTCATAATTGTATGCAGACAATGCAAGGCTCTGTGCAATGTTCGGTGTCTCAATGTTCTGGGAAATGGAGATGCAGAAATGCTTATGCCTTCATAGCATGTGTTCACATGTCAGATGAGCTGCTTCTGGCTGTTATCAATGGACTGCTTTCCTATTAATATAAGTCATATGCACATCTGTATTTCTCATGAATATGAGGTAAATGCACATCTCTAAGAAAATTTTCCTGTTGTGAAATAAACAGACACAACTGTAATTTTTTTCAATGACAAGTTTTTTCTTATTTGTGCATTTATGTCGATTTATTTATACATAAATCAACATAAACTGATAGTAAAGTTTCCTTTTCATATATTTCCTAAACTGGATATTTATTCACTATTTTCTTATTTTTACTTTCCAATTGTGTATCTGCCCATCCACCAAGGAGTGTATTTTTGGTGCAACATCATTTGCGGTGAGTTTTATATGAAAACCTTTTTACCCATTATCCAAGATAACATGTATAGAGACATATTGCACCATTTCACACAGTAATCATTATATTATATCACATTTCTAAGATGTCTATAAAACGCACTTAACACATTAAGAGGCAGAAGACAAAGGATCAAACATAATGGTTGGAAGCTGTTTCGATCATTCCCAAGCAATTAATTATGCAAAGAATAAACCACCAAGAGCTGTGCTGCTATATGAAAATGTGGTGCAGCTCTGAGGTGGATCTGTGGTATAAAAGCATCAAGCAATGTGATATTGCATAGTTTTTCATTTTAATGTAATATTTGTTTATCAATTTATAATCAGTGTTTACTTATCTCATATATTTGTCAACAAATGGATTTTCTAATAGCTTATGTGATGATTAACTATGTGGTGCATTGTAGCATAACCACATGTTATTAGCTAGCAAACAGGACCCAACTCTGATCTTTCAAAGTCCCTTGTCCCCTACAAGAATGTCTTTCTTTATATGCAATATAACATCAATGATGCTAACAGGCAAGCAAGTCTCTACTGCTTAGCAATATTATGTTTCTAATGTTACGAGACAACTGAAAACGAGTGATACATGAACTGCAGTAATATATCAGCAGCCAACCAACAGTGGGCATATCATGGTAATTGGATAATGGAGAGAGATTGTTGCTCTGTATATTCACCAGCTAGAACAGATAGAAATATTGACTGGACGCAAAATATACTGTATATGACCAAAAAACCTTTTCAACGTACAAAAATGGCAAGTTACTCACACTTAGGGCCAAATTCAGAGTTGAGATAAGCATGTGCAAATGGGACTTACTCCCGAAATTCCGCGTAGCTTAAGCTATTTGTGATTCAGACATTATTTTATTTTATTTTATTTTTTTTAAATTATAGCACTCACACCATTCACTTACACATTCATACCTATGGGCAATTTAGAGTCTCGAATTAACCTAACTTGCATGTTTTTGGACTGTGGGAGGTATCCCACGCTGACACGGGGAGAACATGCAAACTCCACACAGAAAGGCCCTCGGCCGGGATTCAAACTCGGTACCTTCATGCTGTGAGGCAACAGTGCTAACCACTGCGCCACCGTGCCGTGATTCAGACATTTGTTTTAAGCGTTTCTCCAGTATGTACGTGGCATTACGCGCGCGGGATGGAGATTTGATGGAAATGAGGCGTCTGCAAGTCGTGCAATATATGTGTATTCGGAGTTTTCACATAATATTTTTTTTCTGCGCAAATTTGTTTGAAAAAAAAAAAGGTTTATATCTAGCGCCACCAATAGATTATTATGAAAAATACAGCATCTTTTGCATAAATGAATATTGAAATGAATGCATGTTATTTGAACATAATATTGGTAATATTTTCCGTTGCATAGCTAACTTGCAATTATCAAAGAGCTGTGCAGGTAAAAGTAGGCTATGATTAGATTTAAAAATATATATTTTCAGTAAATCCAGCGATCTATTTGTTTACTTAATAATATTGCGTGCAACCACTGTCCAGCGATTATTTATTTTGATTGTGTGATGGGTACATCCAAGTCGTCAATAGAAGCTATGATCATTTTATCAATGCGACGGATTAATACGTTCACTGCCTTCCCCATCACGCAACGCAAGAGCAACTACGATGCACAAACGTCGTATTTTACAAAGGCAAATGCGGTTATTAAAGGCAATGTCACTGACACATTGAAAATGTACACCCCCACAAAAAAATTTTTTGTAGAAAGCTGGCAACCCAGGGAGCAGATACAAGAAACAGGTCATCAGAATATCATGCCCTGTGCCACCCACATTTTGAGAAACGCACCCGCGTAGCTCAGGTTAGAATGCGGCGTACCTCATTCCGCATTAAATCTGCGCAGGAGAGGCATGACTTAAATTGGCCATCTCTGAATCCGGCCCTTTGTCTGTTCCGTCATTTGAAAGACATGCAATGTTCAGAAAAAAGGCATCCAACTTTATTAGTTTTCTTTATGTAGCTGTCGATAGCTGTTCATCCTGTTTCCTGTTTGAACTTGAACGGAAAGCGGGTTTGCTTCGCTTTTTCAACCCAACTATTTTAGATTTCTGAACGACGATTTACCTTGACTACTTTTTTTTCTCTACGTTTTCCCACTTTTTTGTGACTACCGCTGCGAAGTTGATCACATCCAGACCCAGAAAATCTAACAACAACCAAGGATAAATACGGTAAACGCACATTATGGCTTCCACTCCAAGTGTTTCCTGCGCTGTGTGTTTCATGTTTAGCCTTAGTTCTGTTGCCAATTTTACCAGTAATGTAGTCCTCTGCTCCACTAACTCGTTCACTGACTCGCCACTGACATACCTGCTACTTGCTAATGCGAAGACGATGCGAGACAACGTGTTACACTATTGTGCAACTCTTATATTAACCGTATTTGTGGAAATGCATCAAGTAAATCACTGTATTAACCTAGCCCTGTGAGAAAGCAACCACCTTTTGGCGCTTGTTTCAACTCCGTACTCGCTCTCCCTGCCAGGTCTGGCTGCACGAATCACTCACTCACTTGGTCTCCAAGCCCGCCGGAGCTGTCTGACTCGGGTTGCACGAAATAGCTACTCACTCGGTCACCCAGTACTCGCTCCCCCAGCCCCGGAACCCGCCCCCTTCCCTGAGGTCGCTCACTCGTGAGTGACAGTACTGAGCAAGTCCCCAGAACAACGCAGGGCTTTGAAGCCAATTTTATTTAATGGTCAAACCGTGTAATTACAACTTCCAGGACCGAAAAGCAGTTTTCTTGTACACAATCATGGGAAAAGGTATAAAACGATGGATAATTTTTTTTGAGCGTCACAACCCCCGCGAAATAACTCGTTTCACTATCAGAATTTGATCCATTCGTTCTGATAACATTTGGAAAGTCTCAAAGTCGCCGCACTATTAAATGACTTTATCCCATTCAGGAGGGCTAAACCGGAAGTTAGACTGACTTGATGACTCGAGTGACTCCAAAACCCGACTCTCTTTGGTGAGTGACTCAACTCTTTACTACTCGAGTTAGAAAAAGAGTCGAACTTCCCATCACTAGTATATGTGCAAAGTGTGAGCTTAACTTGAAATTGGCAGGGAAAATAGCTGAGCTAGAGGACGTTATATCAGATCCGGGATAGCGAGAGTTTGTTAGACTCCTTTTACCTGAGCCGGATGGCAGTTTAGATACTAGTATCTCTCCCCCGTCAGATTCCTTACTGCGGGACGATTTTGTCACGGTGCAAAAGAAACATAGCTGTCAGCTTAGAGCCACCGAGCGCCACCCTACTCGCGTTTCAAACCGATATTCTCCACTCAGTAACACACCTACTGAGGTTTTGATCTGATCATAGTGGATAGTATTCTGCGAAACGTGAGTTTAGCGACACCAGCGACCACAGTGCAGTGTATGCCTGGTGCCAGAGCTACCGATGTTGAGGCTAGTTTGAGAGTGCTGGCTAAAAGTAAACGTAAATACTCTAGAATTGTCATTCACGTCGGCACAAATTACGGAGGTCACCAAAAATAACTTTGTTTCGGTGTGTGCAGTGACTAAGAAGATGTGTCGGGAAGTAATATTCTCTGGCCCACTCCCAGTTCGTAGGAGTGATGAGGTCTACAGTAGACTTACGTCACTAAATCGCTGGCTGTCTGAGTGGTGCTCAACTAGTGGCATAGGGTTCATCAATAATTGGCCTGATTTCTGGAGAATGCCTGGCCTACTGAGGAGAGACGGACTCCACCCGAGCTGGAGAGGTGCTCTTGTCCTAGCAAAAAATGTAGATGCTAGTCTTAGTAAGGCCAGATCCTGACACCGTATCAGGGCGCCGGCCAGGCAGCAGGCCTCTGATCCTACATCGGAGCCTGTGCATTTCCCAATGCCACTCTAAGGGTTGTTTCTCCTGACACATTTTCCTATTGAACTCTATGGAAAAATAAGTCAGGAGAAGAAACCATTCAAGTTATCCATCCATATCTACTGTATTTCTGGAAGCAGAGTGATGGTTTATGACTTGTTTGATACGTCAGACCCTTGATGACTTACAGCCATTTAGCCAACCATGTGTTCTATACTGATGATTTTTTCTCTTACTAAATTTACTTCAATTAAAGGTTGGATTTTTCCCATTTTTTCAGTGTGACATTAAGCTAATTCACCAAACGGTTAATTTTTTATAACCCTTTTTACTCATCTTTACCAGGGATGCCAATAATAGTGGAGGCCACTGTATATACAAATAAATCCAACCTTTAATTGAAGTAAATTTATTATGATAAAAAATATATATAATTTTTAACAAAACTATGTGTGCCACAATTATTGGCACCCCTGCATTTATATATACCTTTTATTTTCCTATTGAACTCTATGGAAAAATAAGTCAAGAGAAGAAACCCTTCAAGTCATCCATCCATATCTACTGTATTTCTGGCAGCTGAGTGATGGTTTAAGGCTCGTTTGATATGTCAGACCCTTGATGACTTTTGGCCATTTAGCCAACCATGTGTTCTATACTGTTCCAGTGTAATTTACTGCTAAATCTAGTCCCACCCCCCAATTCCCATAGAGATCCATTCAAATGCAGAATTAAAACTTCCTGGTTCGGATGTGCTCCCCATTGGTTACTATTGGCATCGCTGTCTCTACATTATATATACTACAAACTAGACAATATGCATGTCAGACAGAAGGGGCGGTGTAGCGTCAAAATTGTTCCACCTGTCAACATTTGCTCCACCTAGGGTTCCTTCAGGATCTCACCTCCAGAATTGTATTATTAAATTAACTCATTTCACTGGTGAAAATATATTGTTCAGTGTTACGTGCTTGTGTTTGTACTAGCTAGCTGGCTAGCACATTAAATAACTGAAATTATCTGGAAATTGGATTTTTAGAGATCGGTAAAGCTAGCTAGTAGCCTACAATAATATAAATCAACCACTACTAGCAATTAGCTATAAAATAACTAGCTATAATAATACTTGCTAGCTAGCTATGGAAAACGTTTTATGGAAAACACCAAACAGACTCATTCCTGTTTGGTGAGTGACTGTGACAGAGCTGTGGTACTGAGCTGAAGAAAAAGTTTGGTGGTTGTCGTATTGTGTTGGCAAATCTGCAAATTTGCGATTGTTATTAAAAGCAAAACTAGACATATTAGGCTACAAACTAACGTTCGGTTATTTGCTGCTGAGCGGGCCGCAACGGAGCCAGCAGTGTTAGGTTAGTTAAAACAAAGCAAAGCAAATTTGCTGCCGAGCCGGCCTCTACGGAACCAGCAGTGTTGATCCTAAGTTGATCCTGCTTCTGACGAATTTTGTATATCTTCTAATATAAGTGTAAGTTATGGCTTCGTTTGACCCTTCAGTCTCTCCCATTCCTCACTCAGTTTCTCCTTCCTCGCCCTATTGAGCTATCTCTTGTTCGGTATGTAACATGTTTACTCATTCGTTCTCCACCATTAGTGGGAACTTTACTTGTGATAAGTGTAAATTAAATGCTTGGTTGACTGAGAAGATAGCCGATTTGGAATCTCGCATCCGTACCCTGCATGAAATTTGAGAAAGCGAAAAATTCTTAGAATCTTTCTTGGTTTCGGGTGCATGAGTTAGCATGTCCCCAACTAATGTTAGAACTCCGATAATACCTCTGCAGCAAGGTAACGTTAAGTGGATCACAGTTCGCGAACGTAGTCGTAAGCCCCCCGTGCTCCACCAACCACCAATTCTGGTTTCAAATAGGTTTTCTCCCCTGAGCAATTAATCTTCGGTAAAACCTGCTGAAAAAGCTTTGATAATCGGTGATTCCATTCTACAAAACGCGGAAATTGCGATTCCAAAGACATAGTTCATTGCGTCCCTGGTGCTAGAGCGACCGACATGGAAGCAAATTTTTAAATGATGGCTAAAGCTAATCGTAAATTTTCTAGCATTATTATTCACGTTGGCGCAAATGATGTCCAGTTGAAGCAATCGGAGATAACAAAAAGTAATTTTCAATCAGCATGTGAAGTAGCAAAACGGTTGTCTAACACTGTTATTTGCTCTGGCCCCATTCCTTCTAGGCTTGGTGACGAAACAGTAACGTCACTAAATCGCTGGCTATCTGAGTGGTGTCCATCTATTAACGTCGGCTATATAGATCATTGGCAGACGCTTTGGGGAAGGCCTAATCTTGTAGAAAGAGATGGTGTTCACCCCACATGGGGGGGTTCAGCTCTTATTTCTAAAAGAGCCAAGGCCAGACAACAGATCTACTTGTCTGCTTGTTCCCCAAAACCATCAACTAGGGTTCACTCTTTAGAAATTGAAACTGTGTCTGTCCCCCGAATACAAAACCATTCAAAATAAAAACAAATGTGAAGTTTGCTTCAATAATTTGATTAGGATTAAAACAAAACAATCCTATTACTTCAAGTGATAATACTACCATGAGAATTGGATTATTAAATATAATATCCCTTAGCTCAAAGGCAGCTCTTGTGAACGAACTAATCTCAGATTGCTCTCTTGATATACTATGTTTAACCGAAACATGGCTGAAAGCGGATGATAACTTTACATTAAATGAATCCGCTCCACCTGGGTTCATATATAGCCAGAACCCCCGTCTCTGTCGAAGAGGGGGTGGGGTTGCTATTATTTATAAATCTCTTTCAGTCAATTCCAAAATTAGAGTATGCATTTGATTAGTTTGAAGTGTTAGTTACAGTCAAGCCGGAAAGGCTGCACACCCCTTTCACCTTCTCCACGTTTTATTACGTTATAGACATATTCTACAATAGATTGAGTTCATTTTTTGTCTCAAAATTCTACACAAAATAACCCATAATGACAAAGTGAAAACAGGTTTAGACATTTGTGCTAATTTATTAAAAATCAAAATGTAAAATATCATATGTACACAAGTGTGCACACCCTTTGATATGACACCCAAAAGTGAGCTGAGGTGCATTTTGTTTCCACTGATACTGCTTGAGATGTTTCTACAACTTAATTGGAGTCCACCTGTGATAAATCCAATTGATTGGACATGATTGGGGATTGCCAACATCTGCCTATATAAGGTCCCACAGTTGACAGTGCATGTCAGAGCAAACCCCAAGCCATGGGGTCAAAGGAATTATCTACAGACCTCAGAAACAGGATTGTGTCAAGGCATAGATCTGGAGAAGGGTACGGAAAAATCTCTGCAGCTTTACAGGTCTCAAAGAGCACAGTGGCCACCATCAGTCGTAAATGGAAGAAGTTTGGAACCACTAAGAATCTTCCTAGACCTGGCCGCCCAGTCAAACTGAGCAATCGGGGAAGACGGGCCTTAGCCAGGGAGGTGAGCAGGAACCCGAGGGTCACTCTGACAGAGCTCCAGCGTATCCTTGTGGAGATGGGAGAACCTTTCAGAAGATCAACCATCCAGGCAGCACTCCACCAATGAGGCCTTTATGGTAGAGTGGCCAGACGGAAGCCCCTCCTTAGTAAAAGGCACATCACAGCCCGCTTGGAGTTTGCCAAAAGGCACCTAGAGGACTCTCAAACCATGAGAATCAAGATTCTGGTCTGATGAAACCAAAATGGAACTTTCTGGCCTGAATACTAAGCGTCATGTCTGGAGGAAACCAGGCACCGCTCATCACCTAATACCATCCCTACAGTGATGGCTAATACCATCCCTACAGTGAAGCATGGCGGTGGCAGCATCATGATGTGGGGATGTTTTTCAGCAGTGGAAACGGCCTGGCTTAGGAGAAAGTCTGTGCATGTCCTTGAGTGGCCCAGCCATAGCCCAGACCTGAATCCAATTGAACATCTGTGGAAAGAGCTGAAAATGGCTGTGTACCGATGCTCCCCATCCAACCTGACGAAGCTTGCAAGGATATGCCAAGAGGAATGGGCAAAAATGTCCAGAAACAAGTGTGCCAAACTCGTAGCTTCTTTCGCAAGACGCCTTGAAGCTGTAATCGCTGCCAAATTTGGATCCCACTGGCTAATTATGGACCCATTTCAAACCTCCCATTTTTATCAAAGATTCTTGAGAAATGTGTTGCACAACAGCTTTCTTCATTTTTACATACTAATAGCATGTATGAGCGGTTTCAATCTGGGTTCAGAAAACACCATTAGCACTGAGACCGCCCTTGCCCTAGTAATGAATGACTTGTTCCTCTTTCTGGACTGCCTGTATTTCTATTCTTGTTTTACTTGACCTGAGCGCTGCCTTTGATACTATAGACCAGCGGTCCCCAACCATTTTTGGGCCACGGACCGGTTTCACGTAAGACAATATTTTCACGGACCGGCCTTCAAGGTGTTGGGGGATAAATATGACGAAATAAAATGATACGACTGGCATAAAAACAAATATAAAGTGCATAAAAAATACAACTCACCATCTCAAGAGACACAGACACACAGATTGATGGTTCCGGTCATTTTTCAAAATAAAACATATTTCAGATTCTGAATAAAAAAATATTTTATTGATTATCGGTCTTTCTGTGCGACCCGGTACCAAATGACCCACGGACCGGTACCAGTCCGCGGACCAGTGGTTGGGGACCGCTGCTATAGACCATCATATTCTCCTCCGCAGGGTAGAAAATTTAGTTGGTCTCACCGGGCATGCTCTTATGTGGTTTAAATCTTATCTCTATGATAGATCCCAGATTGTTAGGGTAAACAATCAGTCCTCTGGAATTTCTGGGGTGAACTTTGGAGTACCGCAAGGATCGGTTTTGGGTCCTCTGCTCTTTTCCCTGTACATGCTCCCTTGTACTTGTAGACGGGTGGAAGTCTCATGTTGAGAGATGTTTTGACATGCTTTGACATAAACGTGTCAATTTCTTAGGTTTTACCCGAATATAGCCAGGCTACATCCTAGCTGGTTAAAAAACTTCCACTTTTCAACCAAATTTAGATGTTTTTTTAGCTGAACATGAGATGCCGTTTCACTGACTTTTCAACGCAAAAATGTGCACTGGGTGAGAGCAGCTAATTGACAATGATAATTACTATCGTCTGTTTGAAATTAATAGTGCCCTGCCTTATAGCATAGCTATTGACAGCAGCAGTTAATGGCCTTGACAAATGTTTGTTGTCGCTGGTTGCGTCTTGACTTTTAACGCGTTATTACTATTATCTCCTGCTCATTGAAATGCATTGTAGGCTATTTGCTGAAATTTTATTTTCCCGTGGGATATTGTTAGTGATATAGGGGCCCACTCACACACTCTCACCCCCCCTATCATGACACCCCTGCTCCGACCGAGGGTACTGTGCAATAGTGATGGGCGGTTCGGATCTTTGCACAGTCTAAGTGATCTTGTTCTGAGACATGGTATCAAACCTTTCGAGTTTTGATCTTTTTTTTTTATGTTGTCAGTTTGATCCATGATAGCCTGCTCAGTATTCGTACATGGTTCAACAGTGCTGCCAGTGCCTGCCCCACTAAACTTGCATTTACCATTAATGACATATAAGTTTACATTAATAAATATCAGTTAGCCTACTTGTTTTAATACGTTAATCCTGCATTCAACTTGTAGGCTACACTGTAAAAAATTACCAGGATTTCACAAGATATAGCTGTAATATTTCACAGTTAAATACTGTATTCAGAATTTTATTGTGAAATCAATGCAGGCTATGCCATAACACAGAAAATTACTGTGAAATTTTAATTTAACTGGACCGCGCAGCATTGTGGGATACGACAGCATCGGAAACAAACAAAGTTGATTGGATCACCTCCTTTTTCAGCGCCACACTGGATCAGATATGGTAAGTGCTGGGCCTTAATAGCCTTATATATGTATAACTTAGATATAGCTATAACTTATGTTAACAATGGCTTCCCTATTATGGCTATACTTTTTTTAACCTTGTAACTGAGATAGTTGTGCTTTCATTTTTAAGGCTTTGTAGCCGGAGTGTGGTCTTATGGAGACACAACCACCAAGTCTAAGTGTGATTGCTCATACTTTCAAAATAAATACCGTACGTCCTTAGCTAGGTAACGTTAATTGCGAAATATTCGTCCTTAAGATATGTTTTCGGAACAGTTTAATTCTGTGCATTTCGCCCCTCATCTGTTAATGTATTCCTCTCTGATCCTATGATCCTAAGTTTCCCTCGCAATTGTTCCAAACCTGTAACGTTACGAAAACTGCTGGCAAGTACGTTAGGCTACGAAGGTAACGTAAAGTTAATGTAACGTTAGTCTCTAAAATCATCATCTTTAGAATTTTTTGTAAATTTATTAAAAACAAAAAACTTAAATATCTCATTTACATAAATATTCATACCCTTTAATGTATTTTTAAAGTATCATATTTAATATTTGGTCGCATATCCTTTGCATGCTGTTACTTCCTGAAGTCTGTGACCCATCAAGGGTATGAATACTTATGTAAATGAGAGATTTTAGTTTTAGATTTTTAATAAATTAGCAAAAATTTCTAAAAACATGTTTTCACTTTGTCATTATGGGTTATTGAGTGTAGATTGATGGGCAAAAATGGCAATTTTATCCATTTAAAATTAAATCTACAACACAATAAAGTGTGCAAAAAGTGAAAGGGTATGAATACTTTCGAGCACCACTGTATATAGTGGTGAAACTTAAACCAGATTAATTTGCTCCAAACCGTCTACTTGTTAGATGTGGTATCAAGGAGTATCATTGCATGTGCCTTGGAGAAATAATACAAAATATGTATATTAAACTGAATTTTTGTCTTGGCCTTTTGTTTACAGGTGCTTCTTGGGTATTAACCCAGAGATGGGGGTCAAAATCTAAGAAGCAGTGTGGAGGCTTCAATCAACAAGTTTGTACATTTGTAAGGAAACCTGTTGATTTCGAATGGATGTAGAGATGTATGATCTGACATTTTCTGTATTGAGATTGTTTTACTTTTTGTTATTAGGCATCCGAGCACGTCAGGTGCTGGAACCCTATTGTTTTTGTTCTCTTTTTTTCCCCCCTAAAAGTGTTTGCACAGCAAAAACTACATTGTAAAGCAACCAAATTTGGCAAGTACGGGTGGAAGATTTTCAGTGAATTAAATGCAATGAAATTCAATGCAATATGCGTTTTGTTTTTAATTATGGCATGATAAATGCACATCATTATGTGAAAGCAAACGCAAATTCTCGATGTGTCGTTAAAGCGATTGCATTTAAAAATTTTCCAGTTAGGTTCCCATTCAAACTCGCTACTCGGGTAACAAAATTTACCCAGATTGGCCTTGGTGGCGCTCTTTACGTTTTTTGGCTAAAACCTTTGAACGGTTTGGCCTATAGTTATTGGATATATGGATGGATAACTTGAAGGGTTTCTTCTCTTGACTTATGACTTTTGACTCTTGACCTGAAAATTTGTCAGGAGAAACAACTCTTAAAGTGATCCATCCATATCTACTGCATATCTGGCAGCAGAGCGATGGTTTGAGGCTCGTTTGATACCTCAGACCCTTGATGACTTACAGCCATTTTACCAACTATGTATTCCATACTGTTCCAGCATAATTTGTAGCTAAATCTAGTCCCACCCCCCAATTCCCATAGAGATCCATTCAGAGGTTATAGTATCGCTTGTAAGAGTACCAGAAAATACGATATGAAGAGTTTTCTTTGATGTTGTTGGGTCACAGACTTCAGGAAGTCATGGCATGCAAAGCCAAAGGATATGCGACCAAATATAAAAAATTTAAAGGCGCAGTCAACTTAATATGTAAACTTCTGACCCACTGGTATTGTGATATAGTGAATTAAAAGTGAAATAATCTGTCTGTAAACAATTGTTGGAAAGATTACTTGCACAAAATTACTTGTCATGCACAAAGTAGATGTCCTAATTGACTTGACAACACTATAGCTTGCTAACATGAAATCTATGGAGTGGTTAAAAATGAGTTTTAATTACTTCAACCTAAGTGTATTTAAACTTTTGACCACAACTAAGTAATTTTGTGGAGCCTACCCCATTGTATTTGCATAGCGTGAATACTAGTCACATCAGCTGTCCCTGCTGACCGTTAACGGCATCGCAGTTTCTCCCAGTTGTTAGGCTCCCAATTTACTACCATTCATTTTTGGGACCTCGCAGAAATGAATTGTTTTAAAGCACAAACTAAGTACGGCGGATAATACATAGATAAAAGAGAGCACTAGGATCAAAAGGTACATGTTTGTTTTGGTATTTAATATATTTTCAATGTTTTATTACCTTATAAAAGAAAAACAAGATCTGGATTAAACTTGAAAACAGCTTATCAGCTCAAAACAAACATTTGCCTTTTGACCCTAGCACTCTCTTTTCAATGTATTATCTGTTTGTGCTTCAAAACGATTAATTTTGGCGAGGTCCTGAAAATGAATGGGAGTGAATTGGGAGCCTGACAACCAGGAGTACCGGCGATGCTGTTAACGGTCAGCAGGGACAGCTGATGTTGCTAGTATTCACACGATGCAAATACAATGGGGAAGGCTCCTCAAAATTACTTATGTTGCACCAAAGTGAAATAACCCTTTAGAATTGATCTCTTAGACATTTATACCAATGTGCATGAATGTTGGTATGCTACATCAAAAAGCTGAATATCTTTAAATGTTATAAAGTTGATATGTTGATGGTGTATTCTAATATGCAATCTGAAACTGTCTAAAATGTAGAAACCTTGTCAATTGTTCTTGAATTATATAAAAATGTTTTGCCATCAAAATAAAGACAGTGTCTCAAAAAGTCAAATAAAGTCTGTACTGTTTATTAATGTGTTGCAGTCAATGTTTCTAGTTGATCTGTGTCTCGTCTGCATTGGAAGATTTTAGCGGGTGATGCAGTGACCCCTCAAACCTATGGGTTTTTCAGCAACATTATTTTTCATTCTGAACGACTGTCCTGAACTTGATATCACCATGAAACTACAAATTTTAGGCATGTAAAACCAAGGACGCTTGTTATATTTGGTTCTGTGTGGTCAAGGGAAAGGTGAAAATGCACATTATCTAAATTAAATGACCAATCCACTCCACTTGAAATTAAGGGATCAATCCTATAGTGACCATGTTAAGCTTTCAGTTTGAAAAAAATTGCAGACTTCCTGTGAAATGTGTTTTGCACTTAAAAATGTTTAACTGCACTTGGGATACTCTGCACATTTACTCTTCAAAAACGGCTGAATAAATTGGTAAAATGGATATCGTTTTTTATTTTAATTTACCAGATTAAAAAACTTTATAGGTGTGATAAAATTAGTTAAAGAGGCAGATTTACAGTATTTTACATTCCAGTTTAAACTTAGAGTAAAATAGCGTTCACTGAGTTGCATTACTATTACAGTTGATATGTGAAAATACAGGTGATTACTGTAATTTAGAACCAGCTGAGTACTGTAATTCTACAGCAGCATACAGCTACATCACAGTGATTTCATGGGCAAATGAAAATGGGCACAGTGTAACTGTGAAATCGCAGTATACAATTGTCATTTTATTGTTATTTACTGTAAAAATATACAGTAAATTACTGTGAAAGTAATGCAACTAGTAACCTGTAATTTACTGTAAATTTACAGTCAATTTTTTTACAGTGTAGGCAATGTAAGCTCAGTGTGCGATGTTACAGACCTACTGTGGCGATTTGTCGTTCTTTTTGACCGCAGTAGCAGACGTTCAAGTTCAAAGGAGCAGTAGGCCTAGGCCAGGGGTTCCCAAACTTTTCCATGCCAAGGACCCCCAAATAGTCGTAGCCTCTGGCTGGGGCCCCCCTATTGCGAAATGGCTTTTTTTTTTTTTACTTTTAAATTACACTGGCAAATTTAAAAAAATCTAACATACAGCTTCTTAATACACAACACAATACTTTTGACCCTATTTTGATTCCATAATCGGGCCGTTAGCAGCTCAACGCAACGCTTTGACTGACAGGCAGACGGTTAGTTTTTGGCTGCGATTGAAAGAAGGGCATGGCAAATACCTAATTTCGATATGAAAGGATTTATAACAATTTATATCTTATTTTAAACCGGCACAGTAATCTTTGAATTGAATTGAATTTTTTTTTTAAATAAAATGTTTAAAAAATTTTTTTTTTTTTTTTGCATTTTCCATTTTCCTCTCCCTTCCAATTGGCCCCCCTGGCGCCCCCTGGCGGCCCCCCGTTGGGCCGCGGCCCCCACTTTGAAAACCCCTGGCCTAGGCTACATTCGATCTCGATCAGTTTAGCTGGCTACTCTGTCTTTCAATTTTTGTCCTGCTTCAGTGACGCCAGATGGGAAATATTTAATTATCGTAGACCTATGGGAGTCTTTAAAAAAAAATTATTGTTTTGAAAACGGGCAACGATTAAAAATAAATATACGTCCGATTAAACATTTGTGTATGGGCTTTTCTATGTTTGATCAATCTTCCCATCAATCAGTAGCCAATTTATCTTAGTATGTAACCTATTTTTTATTTTTTATTTAAGAAATGCAAAGATTTCTTAGCCTTAAACGGCCATACTTTTAAGGTTATTTTCTTCTTTTGGAGCATTGATAAAAATTTCAAAGGGATTGAATATGTGCACTCTCGCATAATGGAAATTAATTCATTTCAGGCCAGAGGTGCATCGACAGCACAACTTCAGCAGCCACACTTGGGTCATGATTGAGGTAAACAAATACATAAATTAGTTATAAACATGTCATTCTGTGACCGATCGCAAGGATAACTGCATGAGAAACTTTCAGTCTCTGACAGAATAAAGCGTGCAGCTGGGTGAGTATTGGCCAAGTTTCTTTTATTAAACGTTAACGAAACACATTTGTAATGTTCAATTTTATAGTCCATTTAAGATGTAGCTACATAGCTAAACACGTTTATTTTCTGGTTGTCTGTTGATGTTCACCAAATTCAGGAAAACATTAGCTAACGTTATCTCTTTCAGAAATGGTCTTCACCGTTAATTACCTGGATTTGAGGTAACGTTAAATTAAAGGAAGACACAGCTAACGATAACTCGGCTTGCTAAGTTATTTTTCTAAGGTTAAGATATTAATTAAAAATAAAGTTAACGGTAAAGTGGCTGCAAGGATAGCTAACGTTAGTGAAATATATTCCGAGACAACTATTCATTCTCGCCTCATTTCTTTAGTTACTTGGTCGTTACAGTGTCAGTTGCTATCACATAGCTACATGCGAACAACAGCTCTCGGTAACGTTAACTGGCTACAGCGACCTGTCAAAGCTTGTTGATGTCGGCTAACATTATAGCTAGCATTTGTGGCGATTTTAGCGAAGGTCTTCTAGCCAGAATTGGCCTATGCATTGTGCGCAACGGTTCGAGACACTTAAGAGCATAGGCGCCGATTTATGTTTCTGCCGGTGGGTGCTCAAAACAGTTGAATGCCCCAGCCCTATACAGTAGGCATATCAAGTGCATTTTTCCCATGGGTGCTCAGCCTTCTCCGTGGGTGCTCGGGCCCCGAAGCACCCACGGAATCGGCGCCTATGCTTAAGAGGTTGTCCTCTTTAAGGTTTTGCTTTCTAATGTTTAAATGGCTTTGACTAATTTGAGCACCGTCTTAAAGTTTATTAGCCTACGTTTTTTAACGCATGCTGCATATTATATCCACCCAGGTTAAACAATCTCAAGTAGTTATCTCTTTGTCAGTATCATTTCTTAATCATTATAGGTTATTTAGGCGATTTTATAAGCGAGTATTCAGCAAATTAATTGCACATAATTGCTACATAAGCTAAACAAACAGAAACAAATACTAATGTGTTAGCTACCCCAGCTTTTTCCAGCGCACCGTAGCCTAGGCTACACATATTTAGTTTTATGAGACAAAGAAAAATGCTAGCACCGAAAAACTTGCTATAGCCTATTCATTGATATTTGTTCAGTTAATTACCTGCTTGATTTATAATTAAGAACTATAAATGGAAACAGGTTGGGAGTTATATCCGTAGGTAGTCTAAGGTTACAGAAGGCCTATTTCCAACCGACCGGCGGTTTCTGTCTGGTCACGTAACGTTGGCTAACACAGAAAAAAAGAGCCAAACTAAATGGCTCGTTCACCAAAAGGAATCGGTTCCCTACGTTCACCAAAGAGAGCCGTTCAAAAAGAGCCATTCATTTGCGAACGACCCATCACTATGGCACATATGGCACAGTGCCGGCTGGCCGGAATCGGGCCGCATGAATTGGCCCAGACTCGGGCCGTAATTCAAGACCTAGGCTGAGCCGACTCAGAAGCCAAAGCTGGGCCACGCCCAAGCCGACTCGGGCCATATCTGGGCCACATACATTTGGCTACTTGGGAATTAACGGGTCCTCCATGACAGAACTAGGAATGGGGAAATAAAGTTTGAAAAGGAGGACAATTTTAGGTCGGATATTTAATCTTATTGGTTATCACGCCATCTCTTCTGGTCACTTCGCCTGCTTGCCGGCCTTGCATCACCATCCAAAAATGCCTTGCAGACGCAAGGAATCACCTCCCATTGAAAATGAATGGAGGTGATGTAATCGCAGCCTAGGTAAACTTTGTAACTTAATATAGGCCTAGGCTATAATATATGTGAAATGACAAAATTATCATACTTTCTTTTTTGTTTTTTTGCCATATCTGCGGTTTTACAGCTGAATTGGGCTACTTTCACAGTGCAGTCATGGGTAAAAATTTAAAGTCTCAAAGCATACACTTATTTTAAAAAGTAAAAATATTATGATTTCTATTTAAAATATGTTGGTTTTGGTTAAAATATATTTTGGGCTAGTTTGGAGTCGGCATTTGGCTGGAAAGTCTTGCAAGATCTGGCAACCCTGGCTACAGCCCTTGCATGTCGACTGTTCTTCAAACCACATATATTCACCACTGGGCAGATTGCTTAAGATTCAAGCCTTGGATTCAGAGTAGCCTATGACTGAGTAGTATGATCTGGAATTATGAGTTGAAAATTTGATTTATATCCTTAAGCAATACACTTTGCACTATAATATATACACTCTAATGCAGGATCTATCAATTATCTCCACTAGTTTAAAAATGGTATGCTATGTAGCAACACAGTTTGTGGATAAGCTCTGCTGAAAAAGTGATACAAGATATGTGGTCTCAAGTAGAACGCATACTGGAAATGCAGCATGCTTTATAAAAGTGCAAAATCTGTAAGTCTCTTACCGCCAGCTTTAATATCCACTATTGCCAATAGTGTACAGAGCACCTACATACTCTTAGAGTATAATTTAGCCTTTTTGACGGAATGTTTGAATCTCAAAGTGGTGAGTAGCCTATAGTGGTGAGTGTTTGAACTACAGTAGACAGGGCTGTCAATGGTCTGTGCTGATTAGTGATTAATCCCGGTATTTTCCATCACAATACCTTCCCGTTCCCAACCAGGAGTGACGTCGGGAAACTGGGAAATTTAACATGGGCAATGCAGATAAATAAATATTGCATTATATTTGGCCTAATTAAGTACAATAAAACAATCAATATATGAAGTTTATTTCCAAAATGCAGTATCCTGTCACGTCTCCAGAACTATGTTCCTGCTTGACCACTTTGCTCGTCTACAGCAGGGCGACTCGCACTTCCCCCCCCCTCCGTGTCAATGGCGCTCGCTCGTCCCGACTAAGGAGCTTTTCAACCCTAGCTCCCCAGTGGTGGAACAAACTTCCCATTCCCCTACGTTCGATGCCAACCCTGCCTGCGTTCCGCCGTGGCCTGAAAACACACCTTTTCAGACTTTATAATAGTATTGTAGTAGAGCTTGATTTACCCAGTTTACTGTGAACTGCATTCAATGTTCATTACTAGGGATAGCTGCTACTTTATGGGAAGGATGTGCTTTGTCTTATCTGTTCTGTAGTTACTTCGATGACGTTTCTGTATGCACTTACTGTATGTCGCTTTGGACAGAAGCGTCTGCTAAATGACTGTAATGTAAATGTAAATGTCTCATGCCTCCACCTCCAAGTCTGGTTTTTCTATTTATTTGTATTTCCTATCTGGCAGTCCGTTCTATGTTTTGCCTCTCTCCCTCCATTTTGTGTCTCCACTTCCTCACACCTGAATTGTGTTTTCCCATTTTGTTTCGTCTCACCTGTTCCTCATTGTTTCTTAGTTAGTTTGATATTTTGTCTCCTCTGTTTCTGTGTTCTCTGCCAGATCGTCTTGTGCCCTGCATTTGTGCTCGTCTCATTTTCTTTCCAGCGGTTTTTGATTCCTGCCTGTCTGTTCCCTGTTCCTGTTTCCTGTTCCTGTTCCCTGTTCCTGTCCAGCCCTTCGTCCTCCTAATCCCCTGCCCTGAAGGATTCCCCGGTTCTGACCCCTGCCTGTTCCTGGATGTCGCTCTTGCCTACCCAGCATTGCACTGATCGCTGGACATTGACCCCAGCCTGGATTTGACTACGTTTCTGCCTGCCCTCTATTGCTCAATGTTTGCTGACATTGACCTGTGTTTGTCGACTACAAATAAAGCCTATTCCTATTACTTCTGGTGTCTGCGATTGGTTTCCGATTGGTTCTCGTAACACTATCCACCATTTGAAAAAACTGACACCTACTCATGACTGCTTATTGACAAGCGAAAACTCGTTAACTGATTGAACTTTAGAGCATGTGAACGTTGCTAGCGCACGCACATAAAATAGAAGTTCAATATACCTGCTCCAAACGTGGCAAGCAATATTATGTCAAGCAACGTGTGGAAAGATTTTGAGAAAGTTAATACTAACGAGGCAAAATGTCTGTTTTTTTAAGTTGTAAATTAATTACAGAGAAAAGAATAGGCTACTATAGACCTAATTGCGATATATAATAGGCTACCACTAGGGGGGCAAACGTGGATAGGTTGCGTACAAGGGGTAGCCTAATAATGAATGCAAACCCATAGTTTTGTTATTCCAGGACATTAGATTCTGCAGAAATATAGCCCAGCTATAATTACAAAACGAGCTGAAATTCTTAGAGCAAGTTGCAAGTATATTAGATACCTTCGGTTTTCTTACCATCTCGTAGCCTACGGCTAAACATCCCTCATTTCACAATGGTAGGCGAGCGTATATTTGCTGATGTGTCTTGATGGAGATAGTATTTATGCCATCATATTAAATTATTGTATTTATGCCATAACATTTACTTAGGCTATAGCTATACTATAGGCCTATTACTCACATGCTCAGTTCTTGCAGCAAAAACCTAGATTTTTTATTCAGGTTTTATTTTTTTATTGGCTTGCTGTAAACGTGAGAAATTTCTGCATAACACATGTTACTTTATTTCCAAAATTCACCGCCAAAACCCTCGACATTTCAAAGAAGAGGGTAAAAATGTGTAGCCATTTTTTAAAGTTTTTTTTAAGGGGGGCCTTTTCCTTAAACACTGTAGACCAGGGGTGTCAAGCTCCAGTCCTGGAGGGCCACAGTATCTGCAGGTTTTGTGGTTTCCTTTCAAATCAGCAGCAAATGAATGCCTTGAGAACAAGGTGTGTGGACTCTAGTTTAGCCATTCAATGACTTAAATTAATCACTTGTGCTGAAACACACCAAAAACCAGCAGACACTGCGGCTCTCCAGGACTGGAGTTTGACACCCCTGATGTAGACCTAAGGCCTTTTTGTCGTGTTATATCCAGCGTTAATACTTCTCACGGTTTTATTAATAAAACGTCTTTGAAAAACAGTTTGTTGTCATTGATATTCAAGAATATCAGCCAATAGTACGCTAGTGGACAATGCCATGGTGCTGAAAGATAAATGGCATATGGTGCCGGTAGCCTGTAAACCAGGGGTGGCCAATTCCAGGCCTCGCGGGCCGGTGTGTATGCAGGTTTTTACTGCCACCAGTTACCACGGTTCAATCAGCTAATTAGTCATACACACAATCACCGATTCACTTGTAAATTACAGAACGATAAAATGCTACAATACACGCATTGACGCATACCGGCACAAGAACATTCATCAGCTGCTTTTCATATCGCGGATATGTAGATTAAAATATCAGATTGTGTAAACGATTGGGCTAATTAAATAATTGTTAACTGGCGGCAGCAAAAACCTGCATACACACCGGCCCGCGAGGCCTGGAATTGGCCACCCCTGCTGTAAACCAATAAGCAGGGTCGCACATTTGATAATAGCCTACTAGAATGCCCCTGGTTTTTTAGACTGGATTTCCCGGGAAACCTGGGAGCGAGGTGTTATAATCCCAGGTTTAAAAATAGCTAATTTTCAGGAAAATATTAAACACTAGTGCTGATGCACCTTGATGGAGAGCAGGCTGCTGATAGCGTTAGGACTGATCAATTTAATTTCCTGTCTTTTTGAGGATTTCGGCAAACGCAAACATTTCAGTTAAAATGTAGTTGTGATTAATACCGTATGCACTTCTTAAATACTATCGATGCAGGATACATCAGTTATTTCTTTCTCGATGAGAGTGGACAAATGGTTGCAAATGGATGTAATTTGTAAAGACATAAAATTACTGACCTCATTTCTAAGAGTCAACTCCACAACAATGGTACCCAGATAATATAGGTCTTCAAAATTGGAATATCTATTTCAGCTTTATTTAAAGTGACTAGAATTGCAATCAGGTTTGTATCCCGTACGTAATTACGCAGTAAGAGCCAACAATTCCCCCTGCTTTACTACTTTAAAGCTCATGTATGGATTCTTCTTTCCTAGAAATGCATGGCATTCAAAAGCCATAATCATAAACACACAATATTTTGTTAGGGCAGAAAGGTTAATAACTTCAAGGTCACACTTCTCAATGTGCATTCCCTAATGGCAGTCAGAATGAACTTTCCACTGTTCCTATGGCATGCCTGACACCTGCTGGCTGGGTCCCTGTAATACTGTTTAATAACCGTTAACGATGTAAGAGATATGATTGATGTTCATTGCATGTCAAAGTTTCTTTGAATACAGTAATTCACAGCAACTTTATACAGTATGCCAAATTCTGTACAGTTGTTCTATATTTTCATAACCAAACCATTACATAATTTAGTTGCCATGTGTAAACGAGTAAAGATTAAACCCAAGTGATAATTGCCAGAGCTAATGCTCTTAATGGAATCCACATTGATCATTTTAAATTGCTCACCTATTCATTTGTAATTGAGCTGAAATGATCTGAAATGGAGTCACTTATTGTAGTGTTTTCTGAAGCCTAGTCCTAGAAGGGCCCTATCTCACACCTGGCGCTAAGCGGCGCTAACCCAAAGGCAGGTGTCTTTGCTAGTTTCAGTTCGACGCAATGGTCATTTTATTGCCCAGTGCTCACATTGTTTAAATACCAAATAAACTTTCGGCCATAGCAAGTCAACTAACGCTATTTATGTTATTAATCAATATGAGAATGCATGTAATATGAACTTCAGATGAAGCTTAAACTTTGCTTGCTAAAATGCATTGCCTGTGATCTGACTGCTGTGTGAACATGGAATTGATGTTTTACAATGCTTCATTGTATAATCAAAATTAAATTTGTGAAACAAGCAGGCTAATTTGGCGTTTTCTAAGGTGAGATGGAAGCCTGTTGGCTTATTCTCAGCGGTCGCAGGTGCTTTTTAACTAAATTAAACCACATATATTTTCAAAAATAACAGCACTGTTGTAAGCTAATGGAAAATATTTTCCTGTTTCCACATTATTATATTTCTGGGGAACGGGAAATAGTTTGGTTGGGAATAACCGGGAACCCGTGCCGGTGTTAAACCCTAATGTTTAAGATTATTATTGTGTATATGAAAACACGTCATAATGGTTAGTCCAAATAATATTGATCGTAATATTGATCCATATATTCCTAACGCATGAGCAGTGAATGGGAGATAACACTCTGATTGGTTTATTGTATGTTAAAAGACACACCTATAATTAATGAAGAGGCTAAGTTCAGCCCTTTTGAACCTTGCACCTTACTTTTCTCTCAAAATATGTGCCCTCTAACTAGCAAAAGTGGAGTTGGACATGCCCTAAATGCACTTGCGCCTTGCGTTTTGACCATGCGCCAAGATCGTAAAGATAGAGCCAATAGAGTTGAAACACTTATTGCTCAAAGTTTGAACCTTCAAGGTTGCCTTGAGCGGGAAAATTAAACACATCAGGATTCAACATAACTTCACAGGTGTGTGCTGTTGGTCTTTTGTAAACAGGAATGTGTGGGTGAAGTGCAAGTAACTCAATTTATATTGGGTCACTTGGCATGTTAAATGTGTAATATAGACTGGTATTCAATTTAATTAGGATTGAGTATTTGTTCAATTAACTGTTTTATACCTAGAGCAAGTAACTGAATAGGCAATTTAGTCTATTTGAGACATCTAGCCAAACTCACATATTTAATGGGAGAATGCCTTTAACTGTTAGCACAGGCACACATCTGACAACATTTTTTTTTCTTTAAAGGACCCCAACAAATAACTGTCAGCTGATGTGAAACCTAGCTATGTGATCTAGAACAGCTCTATTAAAAATCGAATTAATTAGAAGCAGCTGGAAGGAAAAGCAGCATAGCCAGTGTGTTCTTGGGATAACAGATGGGAAATGCTGCTGTAGTCCTCTGGCATTCCTTTGCAGAGTTTAGGTATGTGCAGCCTCTGCTTTTATGCTCTCTGAAATCCAGGGATTTCTTGAAGCAGTGTGGATTCAAAACAGAGCTCTTGCAGAACAGTTGGACGGTTTAAATCACGGTGGCCGCTGCTGATTTCATCATTGAAACCCTGGAACACAAGCGGGAACAAAACCTGACTATATGCAGCATCATTTTCAGCCATGGTGTCTGACAGTTCTTGTGATGGTACGCCTGCTGACTGTCAGATCAGTACTTAACTACCATAGAAGAACAGCAACAATGCCCACCTCTTTCTATGTGCTTGGAGTTTGCCATCTCTTTTCTATGTAAAATTAGAAGCTAAATTTATTAGTTTTTTCCATAAGTAACCCACAATTGTTTTGCCTGGCTTAGTTTAAATCAATTTTTTGTTCATATAATATTTTAAAAAATTTAATTGCTGGGAGTTCTATTGTTTGGCGTTGCAAATTAAATTACAAAATTTAATTAAATTATTAAATTAAACTGTAAATTACATTGGAATAGTATGGAACACATGGTTGGCTAAATGTCTAAGTCATCAAGGGTCTGAGGTACCAGAGAGTACCAGGAGGGTACCAGAAAATAAGATATCAAGAGTCTTTTGATGTTGTTGGGTCACAGACATAAGGAAGTCATGGCATGCAAAGGATATGCAAGCAAATATAAAAAATCATTACTTTGTTTTATATATAAATGCAGGGGTGTCAATAGTTGTGGCACACGTGGTTTTGTTAAAAATAATTATTTCTTGAGGGATTTTTTTTCTCATAATAAATTTACTTCAATTAAAGGTTGCATTTTTCACATTTTTTCAGTGTGAGATTAAGTCACCAAATGGTAAAATATTTTATAACCCTTTTTACCAGGGGTGCCAATAGTGGAGGGCACTGTTGGGATGACAGGTATGCCATCCGCCAAGCTTGGCGGGGCATGCCCCATACCTATACAGCACCGAGAGTTTGCCACTTTTCACGGTTTCCTACAGAAATGAGCACAATGACCACAGACTCTCAGCCCTTAAAAACATTAACTTTCTGTACATTCTGACCTCATGTAACCACACAGAATTCAGGTACAACTTCACAGATCCATACAATGAAGCCCCAAACTTGGGTTATTTTACAGTTTTTTCTCTCTTTCTGTCATGGTTTTGGCAGCCTCCCTTAATTTCTGCGGTTATTATTCCTCGGAGCGGCACGAGGGCTCTCTTGACGTAGTTTTCCGTTGTCCATTCTGGGTTTTAGTTTTGTTCCAGCACTTAGTCCTAGCACCTGTTCTAGGTTACCTGCTGGCTATTTAAGCCCCGTACTTTCCGGGGCTTCTGTATTATTTCACCTCTCTGTTTACTTTCAGTATTGAGAGTCAGAGGTCTGTTCAATTCTGTTCTTTTGTCTACACTCGAGCTACAGGTTTATTCACCCATAACTGGGTCGTTTTCATTTATCTTTTATTTCTTCGTTCACCTCTCCTTAGTTTCCTCTCTTATTGTGAGAGCGTGAGGTGTACCTTCCTCTTTTCCTCTCTCGTGCTACGAGTTATTTTGCCAGATTATTTGCGAGTCGCTTTATTTTTCTCCTCTTTTCCGGCCTCCCTCTTATTTGCTCTCTTGTACTGAGAGTGGGAGCCGGTTTATTTTCTCCTGTTATTCCCTTTCCTTTTTACGGAGATGCTTTTGGACATATAAGGAAGTACACAAGTGACGCTATGTCATGCAATAGAGTAATCTCTACAGTTTTTTCTCAAAAAACATTGTCGTCGTCGCAATCTCTGTTGTGTGTGGAAGCTAGCTTGCTTGCTCAGTAACAATTGCCAAAACTTGCTTTTACAGTTGTATAATCTTTGCGGGAAGCTCATTTCTATTTTTGACATGCATTCTATATAATTTCACATGCAAACCGCACATGATATCGGTTCATGACTTCGATTGCTACATGACTACAAGGTAGGCCATGAAAGCCTCAGACTCAAATTGTAACGGTTAACCCCAGACAGCACACTAAGCACAGCTCAGTCTGTGGGGGATATGCGCTCCGTCTGTCACTACGTATCTTGGAAGTTGATGCGACATCTCCCGCAGACGGACAGCCACAGGGCCTATGTAGCTGTGGTAGCTGTGCTGTCTGGACGAAGCCGCAGTTAGCTATCTTGCTAACTTCAGGTCAGTTCAGTTAAAATGAAAATTGAAACCAGTTACCTTAGCTAATGTTAGTCTACCTAGCTAGACAGCATTAGCATATGGCATCAGTGATAATCATTAAGGTTAGCTGGACGAGTAATTACTAAGGCATTCTCTCTTATAGCATAACCCTAGCTGGAACAGCTGTAGGTTACCATATAGACTAGAAAAAATAGCTGTAATGTTACACAGAACTGCAGTATTGATACACGAAAGCTAGGATTGCCACCCGTCCACGGTTTCCATCGAATGCCCTTGTTTCTGACTGCCCCGGAAAATCCCGGAAAGTCTGTAATTTATAGGCTTACATGGACAGTCTCTTTGTTCGTGGGCAATGTAGTCTCACATAATTTATTACTTTGTGAAGTGTTACCTTGAAAATGGCAAGTTTTTACAAAGTACCTAATGTTAGCTAGCTCGATAGATCATCGCCTGACATTTGAGTTACATCATCAGTTACTCATAACAAACTCATAATAACAGTACCAGAAAACAGTACCAGAAAATAAGATATCGAGAGTCTTTTGATGTTGATTGGTCACAGACTTCAGGAAGTAACAGCATGCAAAGGATATGCGACCAAATATTAAATATGATACTTTAAAAATACGTTAAAGCAAAATATTCTAATTTTCTGAGACACTGAATTTTGGGTTTCATTAGCTGTAAGCCATAATCATCAAAATTACAAGAAATAAAGGCTTGAAATATTTCACTCTATGTGTAATGAATCTATATAATATATGAGTTTCACTTTCTGAAATGAGTGACAAAAAATATTGAACTTTTTCACGATATTCTAATTTTTTGAGCTGCACCTGTATATACAGTCAAGCCGGAAAGTCTGCCCACCCCTTTCACCTTCTCCACATTTTATTACATTACAGACATATTCATTACAGACTTTAAAAATATGTTAAAGCAAAGGGTATGAATACTTATGTAAATTAAAGATTTCAGTTTTCGATTTTGAATACATTTGCAAAAATTTCTAAAAACATGTTTTCACTTTGTAAACAGCCACGAACCACTACAGGACCCCCCCCTCTAAGGGATGACCCCAGACGATCCCTCAGGCCGACTACTGCGGAAATCTCAAATTAAATTCAGACACATTCGAACAAAAGAACCAGCCGAGGGAACCTCCACATTCCTCTCTAGTTCCGTAAATAATGGAGGAAGGTAACCTACTTGAGCCTCAAAAGGAGGCATTGCCAGTGGAGGCATTATATGCATACTCTGCCCAACGAAGAAGATAACTCCACGACGTAGGATTGACCGCCGCCAAGCAGCGAAGGGTGTTCTCCATTGTCTGGTTAGTTCTCTCTGTCTGCCCGTTAGTTTGCGGGTGAAACCCCGAAGAAAGACTAACCGACACGCCCAACTGGGCACAAAAAGAATGCCAAAACTTGGCGACAAACTGAGGACCCCGGTCGGACACAATATCTTGCGGTAACCCGTGAACTCGGAACACATGCGCAATGACTAAGTGAGCCATCTCCAGCGCGATGGTAATTTTGCCAAGGCGAGAAAATGTGCAACCTTGGAAAATCTGTCCACAATAAGGAGGATCACTGTATTACCCTGTGAGTCGGGTAATCCAGTTACAAAATCTAATGCTATATGGCTCCAAGGTCACCTGGGTACGGGTAGGAGCCGCAACAACCCTGAAGGTGAGAGTCGAGAACTCTTACTCTGAGCGCAAACAGCACACGCAGCGACAAACTCGCGCACATCTTTCTTAATGTCCACCAGAACCGTCTGGATAAAAATTCTTTAGTCCGATGGACACCAGGATGCGCCGCGAACTGAGAGGAATGATCCCACTGTAGCACTCGAGACCTGACCTCAAGAGATACAAAAATGTGCCCAACGGGGCCCCCACCTGGATCTGGGATATGCAGCAACGCCTGCAGAACCGCCACCTCAATGTCCCACAACACCGTAGCCACTATCTGTGAAACCGGCACAATGTGTTCCAGAACCGCAGGACCATCTGCTCGCTCAAAAACCTGCGACAGAGCATCAGGCTTAACATTCTTTGTACCAGGACAATACGTTATAAGAAAGTTAAAACGTGTAAAAAACAGTGCCTAACGCGCCTGTCTAGGATTACGTGTCTTAGCCTGCTGGATGTACTCCAGGTTCCTACGATCGGTCTATACCGTAAAAGGGTGCTCTGCTCCTTCCAACCAATGACGCCATTCCTCTAGAGCCAACAACTCTCGATCACCTACATCATAATTCCTCTCAGCCACCGTAAGGGCACGAGAGAAATATTCACACGGATGCATTTTTCGGTCAATAGGTGAATGTTGAGACCGAATGGCACCTGCGGACTTGGAAGCATCAACACAAAAGGGAGGGAGGGATTGGGCGTGACGAGAATAATAGGCTCAGAACTGAACCTCTTCTTCAGTTCCTCAAATGCAGAATCGGCCCTCTGATTCCAAATAAATTTCATAGCCGTTGTTTTCTTTGTAAGGGCAGTAATGGGCGCGGCGAGCGCACTAAAATTTTGAATAAAGCACCTATAAAAATTGCCAAACCCAAGAAAACGCTGGACCTGCATCACAGAATTGGGAGTTGGCTAATTAAGTACAGCAGAGACTTTCTCTGGATCCATAGAGACCTTGCCCTCTGAAACAATGAATCCCAGAAAAGAAACCGTGCTAGCATGAAATAAGCACTTCTCCACTTTGACGAACAATTTAGCCTGTAACAGGGCCTTCAATACCTGTTTAACATGTCCAATGTGGGTCTGTAAATCGGCAGAAAAAATTTAAATGTCATCCAAGTAAACAAAAACAAATTTCTCCAACATCTCCCGTAATACGTCATTAACTAATGCCTGGAAAACCGAGGAGGCGCTAGTGAGCCCAAACGGCATACCCGATACTCCTAGTGGCCGTTATGGGTATTAAAAGCGGTTTTCCATTCATCACCCTCATGCATGCGCACTAGGTTATAAGCATTACGTAGATCTAATTTGGAAAAAATTGTATCTCCTTGGAGATGTTCAAATGCCAAATGACATTTAATGCCGATAACCGATACATGGTCTTAAAGTGCCATCTTTTTCACAAAAAAAAACCCTGTGCCAGCGGGCGAAGTAGATGGTCTTATGAAGTAATTTGCCAATGCCTCATCGATGTATTCCTTCATAGCCACACTCTCGGGAGCTGACAAGGAATAAAGGCTCCCTCTAGTTGAAGTAGTGCCCGGATACAGCACAATAGCACAATCGAAAGGACGGTGGGGAGGAAGGGTGGTTGCCCTCTGTTTGCTAAAAACCTCTGCTAGTTCGACGGATTCTGTCAGCACGTTCAGAGGTAAAGAAAATTCAATAGTTCCTGCCATCTCAGTATCCTCCCTCTGAGTAGGCGACCCAGGAGGAGGCGACCACTGAATCTCAGAATCGGAAGGGTCTTCAGAAGATAGCCCCTTCCAATAAGAATTTCCGTCAGCCAGAGAGTCCCATTCCAGACTCTCGTCACCAACCTCAGATTCCGAAAAAGGATCTCCCTGATTGGGAGGAGAGATTACCTCCTCCAACTCAGAATCGGAATCAGAATCATCAAAACACTCCCCGGATAAACTGGAAGGGGTGATGTGATCTTGCTCAGAACATGCAGCACCCCATTGACGGATGACTACTTTTCACCCTCCCCACTTAATATGGGGATTGTGTTTAACTAGCCACGTATGACCCAACACCAACGGATAAACAGGTGAATGAACTAAAAACAACTGAATGCTCTCCATGTGCTTAGGTTGACAAATAGACATGGTGAGAGGAGACGTCACCTCCTTAATAGTACCTGACCCCAAAGGGCGACGGTTGAGAGCGGTAACCAATCGGGCGTGATCAAGGAGCTGGACCGGTATTCTGTTCTTTCTAGCCCATTGAGCATCAATGAAACAATCCACGGCCCCAGAATCGATAAAGGCCTTGACCTGCCTCAAATGCTGTGCCCAAGAAAGTCTAACATTTAATAACGTCCGAGGCGTAGTACCCTGACGTCTTGCTAGATGCCCCGGCTCCTTTAACGAGACCCCCCCTTTAACGAGACCTATTGCCCCATCTACCTGCATGGGTTCCTCAGTACTCAGCTTAGCTACCAGAGAATAAAACTCTAAATGGGAGAGACGAAGGTATTATCCTATGACCTTTATCCTGTTCTTTGCGGAGTAAGCGGTCCCACAACCGATTGTCTATGTGAATGGCAGAAGACACTAAATCTAATCGAACTGCTCGAGAATGTACAGAGCATCCTGTACTGGTTCCGCTAATGTCCTCAACGGAGCCTCAGCCCAACCTGTCTCACCTGCCAGTGCACAAAATTTTACGGCAAATTCTGCCACAGTCGACTCCCGACCCGAAATGCTATGGTCAAAGACCGACTCCATTTCCTGCATGAGTGTCTTAGTGGTATTTAAAATAGGGGATTTATTCCTGATCAAGGGCATAGCCCAATGAAGCGCAGACCCAGAAAGTAGTGAAAGAATAAAAGCTACTTCGGTGTCTGGATTATTAAACCGCGATGACTGGGCTTTAAAAAAATTAGAACACTGAGCAAGAAACCCACTGCATTTTCCTGCTCTACTGGCTAATATAGCGTTAATACAAGACAATTGGGGCACGAGATATAGATAGCCACCCACACTAAAGGAGAGAAGAAAAAGCCTGTAAATGGGCCGATACATTGCCTTGCACTGATAATAATAAAATAATATAATATACTGTAATATATAGATTCCACCAAATGCACGTTCCACAGAAATCATTACACAATGGTAAGTTTTATTGAGTTTTTAAAAATGATTATTTAAAGGCCCACTCATTAATATTGATTGCTAATCAAACAAAAAGTATGTGCATGGCAACTACGTAAGTATACTCATAGTTTTAAAAAAGTACTTAGTTGCCATGCACAAAATATAGACAGTGTACCCTGCTGACCCTTAGCGTCTCCAAATGTATCCAAAATTGCTAAAACTCACTTTTGTATGATTTTCAAGTGGGGATAACTATCCTTTCATCAGTATAGGGGGATAAATATCTATGGGTCTGAACACCTATCCAAAACCTGTCATAAAATTAATCAAATATTTTCTGTCCATTATAAAGCATATACACACTCGTACTCCAAGGGAGATTTTACAGTCATCTAGCACATATGCAGAGTAATGAGTATTTACCATTCCCTGAGTGACAAGTATTTCCCAGGGAGATACTACACCATACAGTATATATTATGTACAACCAGATTACAATAAAATAATATTCCACCATCAGGAAAATGCTGGCAAATGTTCTAGCTTCAGGGCAAATCAAACATAAAAGATGACTGACCTACGATCGCTTACACTACAGTATGTGAAATGCACTCAAAATGCAAAAATAACCCATCCAAAAATCCATGTAAGCAGGTGAGGATTTTCTCTTGCCTTGCTGACGAGTTAGTAAATTAGTAAAAACTTGAGCATAACAAGAAACAACTGTTACGCCTCGGTGAAGTTTGTGTAAAACTAAACTAATAAAACTAGAAATTCTGTTATGCCCGGCTGTAATGTATTGTTCAAAGCATTCAGTAAGACATTGCAAACACCGTTGCTAAGGTGATAATGTCCTATATTGGATAAAAGAATCATCAATGAAACCAGAATGAACTGGAACAAATGAGATGGGTTTGCAGAGTGTGGGGGGTATATCAATGTTTCAGAGTGTAATAGCGTTATAAAGTATTGTTGATTTCTCACACTGATTGTCCCAGACAATAAATGACCCCTGAATTTTGGACATTTCTATGCGTAAAACCAATGGTAGGATTGGATATTTATTTCATATTTAGTAGCAGATATTGATAGTAGAATAACATGGTATAATTACACAAATTGCACATGTTTATTTTGCATTTGAATGAGCAGGGCTTTTCACTGCTTTTTTTGGAATAAGATCAGGCTACTGTCGGGTTTATCCTGTTGCTATGATTGAATATGAATTTTATGTGATGAAGAAATATATTTATGGACTCACACATAGACACTATTGTCCACTATGTCACATATGGGTAGGTATAGTTGCAGGCGAGACTGGGTGTGGGGTTGCTTGTTAAATGGACTTACTACGGGACAATAGTGACACTTAGAAACATATTTGGCAGAGTTGTCACGAATTGTTTATTAATAACGCCAACACACTGAGTTTGTTGTTTCCACTCATAGTTTGTTTGCAGGAGCAATGAATGTTTCAGTTGAGCAAAATCTTGATGCGGGCGCTGAGTCCACTAATGAGACCTGCGCAAAGAGGTTAAGGGCTAAGGAAACCCGAAAAAGTGACTAACTCTCGGTGCCATATAGGTATGGGGCATGCCCAGCTAAGCTTGGCCATAACTAATAGGGGCCCACTCCCATACTCGGCCCCCACTATCGGGACACCCGTCCTCAGCTCCTGTGCTAGAAGCAGCAAGAAAGGGAGATACTCGTCTGCAGTATACTCCACTGATGTCTTAGCCAATGATGGGTCCTGCCATGACATTTCTTTGAACTTGCAGTCCCCCACATCATTCTAGTGCTTTTTCTGGGCAAAGGCATGGAACCTAACAGTAAATTTGGAACCAGCTCCATAAGTCAGCCAGTGGAATGTGTAATATTAAAATTAAACAAGGGCCATCTCCTTTTGCCAAATAACACAAAGGGAGAAAGTAATCAATTTTTGATATCAAGAAGCATCAGAACAAATTGATAAATAAAAGAAGCACATGAATGCATTTAATTTATAAATGTCCATTCAGTAAATATATGCTAAGGAAATGCATTAATAAATCAAACACTTTTAAAAATATTTTTAAGTGTGTACCTCATGCACATTAAAATGTTCTGGGAGCCAGCCTGTGTTTGAAAAACAGCTAGTATAGTAAGTAAATAAATACATAAAAGTTGAAGTTAGTGGACTGGAAAAGTAGTTAAAAAGATTAATGTTTTGGGCACTTCATGCTTTTCTCATTAACCTTTTCTCAGTTTGTAAATTTATGATATATGGTTATTAAATTGACTGTCATGAAACTAAGAGCTTTTGCACTTATCTTCATTACTCTTTCCTCTGTATTTAAAAAAATAATACATAACCTGAGTAACCCTTAGAATAGATTATGCATTTCCAATCATATACCACCACATATTAT